>SKCR01043304.1:0-57482 GCA_019454045.1 Zanthoxylum bungeanum | reverse complement strand
ATACTGATATGGCCTCACCCCCAACTGAAACTGATGTGGGCCTCACCCCAAACTGATACTGATATGGGCCTCGCCCCCAGACTGATACTGATATAGGCCTCGCCCCAACTGCTACTGATGTGGGCCTTGCCCTCAACTGATACTGATATGGGCCTCGTCCCCAGATTGATACTAATATTGGCCTCGCCCCAAACTGATACTGATATTGGCCTCGCCCCCAGCTGATACTGATGTGGGCCTCGCCCCCAACTGATACTGATATGGGCCTCGCCCCCAGACTGATACTGATAAGGGCCTCGCCCTTGTGATTCATTCCTGAAAACTGCTGACATTGTACTGTTGCCGCTTCTGGTTGGCTTGCATTTGACGCTTTCTCTTTTTCTCCTTTGAAACCTGTTATTACAAAACAGAACAAACACAAAAAAGATGCAAATATGTTACGTGTATGCATGCATGCATGATTGAGTTTCCTATCCCGTTGGGTTAGGTCTTTTGCCGGTACTCTTGGTGGTTGCTCGGTCTTTTGACAAGTCTGCCCTCTTCCCTAACCAACAGGTATCTATGATGGCTTTCAAGACAAAAGGGGGTTAACACGGTGCATGTATGCATGAGGTGCATGTGATGCATGAGATGCATGCGATACAAGAAATATATCAACTCATTAAAATTTTCACACAAATTGGCCCATCATCATTTTAGAAGCTTTTGGGCTAACTGTCATAGGAGTGAACTCGTCCCAGTTTAAATGGCCCAACAAGTTCACATCTCATGGCAAGAAGTCCAACCGTATCCAAATGATAATGTTCCTAAACACAAACATATAATGGCCCATTGGCGTTTTAGAAGCTTTTGCCCAATCATCATAAGATATGTTTTTGTCCCAGTTTAATGGCCCAACAAGCCCATACCTCATGACAAAAGGTCCGAATGGATCCAAACGACCATGTTCCCAAACACAAGCACAAGTAAATAATTCTTATTAGTTCTACGACTACGGTTCAAATGCGGGTTTACGGGGGTGTGGACAAAGGCTCTCGCTGACGAAGGATTACCCACAACTAGGTCTCCCCACTCAAGGGTTCGAGCGACCAAGTGAGCACACCTTTTTTATACACTAAGGTACGTGCCAACGAGCTATGGTGTGTGACTGACTGTCAAATGGACTTCCCGTTGTAGATTCCCCAGAGGGAGGGTGGAGCGAGGCTCTCTTAAGTACCCAAGCCTCTTAGGCTCTTATCGCTTGGTGTCAGGAATAAACAACGAGTCCTCTAAATTAGTCCATCACAGTAGGCTACGAGTAGATGATTATCTAGGTGCCTACACAGCTTTTCCTTCTAGAAAGGTAGTGAATGAAGGAAGACACCAAACCATTACCCAGCCTTAAAAGTGCCTTTGATTAAACCCTTTTAACCCACAATAGACACGGTTAATTAAAGCACAAATCATAATATTACAAGACATTATTTCGGGGCCGATTTTCTATCCCCAGTGGAGTCGCCAGACTGTGGGAACACAGGAACTGGGCGACGCTTCCTGTTCCGAGCTCGCGGCCCGGTTGGGAGTACGGAGTAGCCCACGGGGGACTAAACCGGAGAATAATGGAGTCGCCACCCGGTGTGAACCGGGACAAAGATTTAAGGCCGCACTCACCCCTCGCAAGGGAAGACCTCAAACCGTTGGGTTCAGAATGGTCCCTTACTTATGCCACTTGTAATAAAATGATTTGTGCAAAAATCTTACCAAGCCTAAGCAATATATTTCCAAGGATAATTTACTCATAAGTTCGCATGCATAAGTACAAAACTCATACCTAAGTTTACATATAACACATTTTTCATGTTTGCATACAACTTATTTGTATATAATCTATGTCCGAATTCATACATAAAGATTTATTGACATACAATCCCACATTGGTAAGCACAAAAGCGCAAACATATAGCATTCATACAAGCATGCATATTAGGGAAAGACACTTAAGCGTATAATAGAAATAGATAACTAAAGAGGTAATACAAATGCATAAGGTAAAAAGAGATAACTATATGCTAAGATAGACATGTCGTGATGTGATGCAGGAGGACCTGTTTACCGTGGGTGTTCGTGCGGCGTTCGTATACGCGTTCGAACGGTAAACAGAAGGTTCACGTTCGTATAGCGTTTGATAACGCGTTCGAACGGGACCAGACAGAAAACATGCGTTTGTGTGTCGTTCTGAAACGCGTTGGAACAGGGTTTCAGGAACGACCTCTAAAATGCAGTAAACAACATGACACATACATGAATGGATGAATAGATGACATCTAATAAATAATAACGGGCTAAAAGCGCGGCAAAACATCGTGGTAAAGGATTTTAACCTCTCAAAATAGAGGACCTTTAATCGCACTTACTAAGCCCATGCGCAATCAACACAATACATATATAAAAAAGTAAAGACAATGATATCGGACTTCGTATACCCGATTGAACAAATCTTACATTCAACCGAATATACATCAATCGGCGCGGCGAAGCATCGTGGTAAAGGGTTTTAACCCCTCAAAATAGGGGACCTTTAATCCAACTTACTAAGCCCATGCACTCGATCACATCATGCATATAAAAAATAACATAAATAATATCGGACTTCATATACCCGATTGAACACATCTTACATTCAACCGAATATACGTCAACCGGTGCGACAAAGCATCGTGGTAAATGATTTTAACCCCTCAAAATAGGGGACCTTTAATCCAACTTACTAAGCCCATGCGCTCGATCACATCATGCATATAAACAAAACATGCGGAAATCAAGTAGTGAATAATAAACAAATCAAAACAACATAAAATGAAATATGCGCCGTTTACTCAAGTGGTACGTGGAGTTGTATCCCGATTACAGATCATACTACCGTCCATTCGGAATCGGCTATGAAATTTATGTCCGGGTTTCCATCCTATATACCACAAGAGGCGACACACTTTTCATTTTATTCAAGGGCCACAACATACATCATTCCATAATCATGCACCAATAAACGACTCTCATGCGATAAAACAATTAAAAAGATAGAAAAGTACCCTCAGGTCGAACCTTTTATGTCGACTTTCGGACTCGCGTTTCACGGCCGTCGGAAGGGCTATCGCTCTGCAACTCTTCCGGTTCACTGGATTAACGTCTTAGCTCACTGTTTTGCTATTTTGGTCGCTGTTTTCCTTCCGTTTTGCTGCTGTTTTCTCTGTACTTTTTGGTCACTGTTTCAGGTGTGTTAAGGCTATTGTTTTGGCTCGATTTTGGGACTGATTTGAGGGTTTTTGATGGGATTTGGACAGCAGTTTTGGTAGGGTTCCAGGGGTAGTTTTTGTTACTGTTTTGGGCAGTTTTTGGCTACTGTTTTGTGCAGTTTTAGGGCTTTAAAGGTGCAGTTTAGGTGCTTCTGTTTCGATCGGTCAGTGGGGGTTTGTGGCGTGTTGATGCGTTGCTTACGTGAATGGCTATGGCGTGAAAGGAGGTGGCTTACGTGAGTGCTAATGCGGTAGTAAGGCTGTGAGAGGTTAACGTGGCAGTGAGGCTTGTGGTTTATGAGTTGTCGTTTGTTGCTTGCAGGGAGTCAAGGCGTGAGGGCAGATGGCTATTAGTGATGAGGAGGCAGGTGGCTTAAGGCAAAGGGGGCATTTTTTTGTGTTTGAATTGCGCGGAGAAGGCAGACTAGGTGTGAGGTCAAAGAGGTTGGCAGGTGGCTTGAGGCAATTGGGGCAGGCTTATGCGTGAAGGTCAGTATGCGTGGAGGCTGTGCTGAGGGTTAGGCGTGGACGTGATTTTTGATACGTGAAGGGTTAGTGTGGTGTTTGATAAGGGATTGGATGATGCGGCAATAGGAGGGTTTATTTCTTTGGTCACTGCCGTGTGTGTTAGAGCTTAGTGAGAGGGGATAAGGATGGCTTTTTCCTTTGTATTTTTGCTGTGTGAGAGAGAGAGAGAGAGTCTTAGGGTTTAGATTTGTGCTATTTTTATAGTGAGAGGGTAGGGTTTGCATGGATTTTGTGTCAAACAAAGAAATGATTTGATTGATTGGGGGGACAAATTTTGGTGAATTAGGAAGGTTGAATATTTGATTGGTGTTAATTAGGCATTTAATTTGTTATATTAGGAAGTCAATATTTTAATTGGTTATGATTGATTTTAATTAGGCATAATATTTCTTTAATTTAGTATATAATATTTTAAGTTAGGAAGTTACAATATTTTAATTTGGTATAATTATATTTTATGTCTTATTTAATTTGGTAAATGGTTTAATTATTTTATTTAATTCAATTACATTATTTAATTAATATTTAATTAATATTTGATTTAATTTGGAGGTATTTTAGGGTGATATGGGCGTGTGGGCCTAGATGGTGGGCGTGGGCTTGGTGATGGTGGGTGTGGGCTTGGTGATGGTGGGTTAGGTGTTGTGTTGGCTAAATGAGTGGGTTTGGGCCAAGATTAAAAGGTTTGCGGGTTTTTTGGGCCGAGCATAATTTTTTAAAACGGAGGTCCAACAAGCGAACCTGAAGCTAAACATGTGAACTAAATCCAACAAAACGTCAATTTTTGACCCTTCCCTTCCAACATCCGTTTCCCGCGGCTTCGGTGACTTAAAAGACAGTGCCTCCAAATGAGACTCATCATCGGGTTTCACATGCAAAAATACAATGCCTACACTGAGCCCATTTCTACTGTACCAATTTCCCCAACCCCTGAAGAGAATCAACCCGAGGCTCCTACTCCCGCCCCTGTTCCCGAAGCCTAAATTACCGACGTCTCTCTGCCTCCCAGGTCAAAACCATCGTCCCCATACCGAGACCGAGCCTGGCCAGCTGCCATCCGAACCTGTTGAAGAATGAGCAGTTGTCCATGCGTGGGCTGATGAGTAAACGGTGACCCGGACGGGGCCCTTTGTAAATTTGGAACAATGACCCATTTCTTCTTTCTTTTTGTAATAATATTTGTAACTTTTCTTCTGCAATGTACTCTGTACTTTACTTTCTATTTTTCTTAATTTATTCTGAATGTGATCTTGTACTCGCCCAATTCGGATCCGGCCACGAGGGGATAATCTATCCCTGAGCCGAAATCAAATGCATTCAGTGGGACCTAACCCGACCTCGAGCTGAGAAGAACACTTGGCTATGACGAATGTTACGTCCCCAGACCAATGAGATTGACTCGGTGGGATGTAACCCGACCCCGAGCTGAGAATAACACTTGGCTGTGGGGGAATGTTACGTCCCCAGACCAATGAGATTGACTCGGTGGGATGTAACTCGACCCCGAGCTGAGAAGAACACTTGGCTCTGGGGGAATGTTACGTCCCCAGGCCAATGAGATTGACTCGGGTGGGATGTAACCCGACCCCGAGCTGAGAAGAACACTTGGCTCTGGGGGAATGTTACGTCCCCAGACCAATGAGATTGACTCGGTGGGATGTAACTCGACCCCGAGCTGAGAAAACACTTGTCTCTAAGGGAATGTTACGTCCCCAGACCAATGAGATTGACTAGGTGGGATGTAACCCGACCCCGAGCTGAGAAAAACACTTGGCTCTGGGGGAATGTTACGTCCCCAGACCAATGAGATTGACTCGGTGGGATGTAACCCGACCCCGGGCTGAGAAGAACACTTGACTCTGGGGGAATGTTACGTCCCCAGACCAATGAGATTGACTCGGTGGGATGTAACCTGACCCCGGGCTGAGAAAAACACTTGGCTCTGGGGGAATGTTACGTCCCCAGACCAATGAGATTGACTCGGTGGGATGTAACCCGACCCCGAGCTGATGGAACTCTAAGGCCTCGGTGGAACAAATCCAGCCCCGAGCCGATGGAACTCTAAGGCCTCGACGGAATAAATCCAGCCCCGAACTGACAGAACTATACAAACTCGGTGGAACGAATCTAGCCCCGAGCTGGTAGAATGATTTAGACTTAAACGATGGAAGATTTTTCAACCTCCGAGGCTCTGCAGATACTGGCGCGGGCATCCCCTTGCTAGACATCAGAAAAAAACAAAAAAATTGGAATAAAATGAAGTTTAGAAAAAATGGAGGTGACTTAGCACATACTCCACATAAATTCAAGAGAAAAAAAAAAAACAACTCGGGTGCTTCGAGGCAGCGTCCTGCCCAAGGTCTCCCAAAACACAATTTTGAATATTACAATTCAGCGTCTCGGCTAACTAGGCTACGGATACGCCGATCCGGGGCGGTCAGACAAATCCCAATGGGGGAGGAAGACACTCCGTGTGTGCCCTCCCTGGGTTGTTCTCAATGGGATTCACCAGCCGACTCGTAGAGAAAGAATCCTCTCTGGGTCCGGTTTACCCGAGACTCCTGTACTCAAGGGGACCATTCGGCCATACCCAAGCAGGTGGTCTTGACGGTACTCAACAGGACTTACCAGCCGACCTGCATGGGAAAAAACCTCCATATGCCCAGTTTACCCGAGACTCATGTAATCAAGGGTACCATTCGGCCAATACCCCAAGCCAGATGGTCTGATGGTTCTCAACGGGACTCACAGCCGACTCGCAGGGGAAGAAACCTCTCTGGGTCCGGTTTACCCAGGAGCATGATGATCATGAAGGCAATTAAGCCATCATCATGCCATACTCTCCGAAAGTCTTCAGCGGGATTCACCAGCCGACCTGCATGGGAAGAAACGTCTCTGGTTCCGGTTTACCCGAGCTATTCCTCAAAGATGCGAGTCATGAGGTAGTAACGCTCCGGCCTCAGGGTTTGATAATGACACCCGTGACAGTATGCCACGAGGGGTTCGCGCGTTTCCCGCATGTGCTCCATCCCTTGATGCGTTCTGGATCCTCAAATGTGGAAGGAGTCAGGTTAGAACACTTCCACCCGGGGGTTTGATAATGACACCCGGAATTGGCGTGCCACAGGCTTAGTGCCCTTCCTGACTACCGAGCACCCCTTCGCATTGAGCACATCCTAAGAATATTGAAAATAACTTTCGCATTTGATTAACAAACAAGCAAAATGGACAAGTTTCTTAATTCAAAAAAAGAGAGTTTTATTCATATTCAAGGGACATGCTGCCCTTCTTACAACTTTTTGCGGATCATTTCAAGATAGGCTTTTATAATATTTTCTTCTGGTTCTTGTCTTGGAATCCGAGCTTCTTCAGATCATTCCGTACTTGCTTCCCGACCATGTTGACAGAGACCCCCCGTGCCGACCACTCCATAAGAATTCCTTGAACAATCCATTTTCCCAGGACCTTGTATATCCCGAGTAAATCTGGAGGTCTGGATGTCCTCTGTTCTGACTCCTTGTGGTCACCATGTGGGCTTTTTCTCCTTTCCTCTCATTCGGGGAATACCACCACACCAATTGAGGGTGGGCCTGATGGACGTCGTCATCTGCCCTTGGCTGACTAGTTCCTCGACCGATCCTTCAGCACTGGCAACCTGTGAAACTGAGGACTGGCAGGCCGAGCAGGCGTAACACCTTCTCACTAAGGAACTTGTTCAGCTACTGCCAACGAACGTCACCCATCCACAACGTTACATTCCATTCTGTAACTCAGTCCTAATGGTTGATCGTTGGCCAACCCTCTTACATTCCATTCTAGAACTCAAAAAAGGGAAATTTCCACTGTCAAGCTTCCTTCTTCATGTGAACCTTTTCCTCTTCCTGTTCTGACCAGATTCTCCCCAAGTCCCCATTCCTTTTTCATTCATTCTTCTGTTGAACTCTCCAACTACCCATGGTTTCCACCTTCTACCATCGTCTTACTACGCAAGTTGCTTTTCGTTCTTTCCCCACAGACGGAGCCAACTGTTGACGGGTGATTTCCATCCCAGGGGCAGTTTCGAGATAACTCACCTGAGACAATCCTCCTTCAATTTTGAATTTGTTTGGTTATGGGAAGACCAAAGGCAAATGCAGTAAAAGGCGAGAAAAACACACAGATTGGCAATAGAGTTTTAACGTGGTTCGGCGGAGGTTATCCAGCCTACGTCCACGGGCATAAAATGGTGTGGGAGTTTTATTACTTGAATGAGCTCGGCCGACCTGTTTTGGGGGCATGTTCAAAGTAAACCGAGCTGTTTATCAAGTTTTTACAAGTAATGCTCATTTTCTTTTCTTTTTGTTAAAAGTTTTTCTCTCCTTTATAAATGAATCTAACTTTCCTTTTATACTCAGGAATCACAACATTGTTCCTCCAACTTTATGACGTTTTCTACGTGGTCACCGACTGATTGTCGGGCTCTCTACCCTAGACTAAGACTGTCTTTGCCGAAAGCAAACCTGCCGCTGACGGCCTGTCACATCACTCTGTTTTCTCCACTGCCATATGCAACAATAATGATGCCAGCCTGTAAAGTGCCTTTGAAAAATGACATGCGTCGAAGGAATGAATCAACCATTCTGATCTTCTGTCGGTATTCAAGAGCTCGGCCAAGTAACCGGCCGAGCTTCCAAAATTGTTTCCGCCATGGTCCGAAATACCCGAACTCATCAACCTGCTCAAGGGGGCAGGACAATTGAACCGGGCCCCTGTTTTAATGTGGACGGCCTCGGCTCTGATATTTTCGGTCTCTAAAATCTATATCATGTTGTATCCTCTGGTCAGTTATACTCAAGAAATCGAACCCGAGCTCTATGTCAGGTTGAAGAAGCTACATACACCCTCCGACCCATGGTCCTCCGAAAGAGGAGAAATTCCCTTCTCTGCCTTTACCGAACTATTCAGAAACCTTAGCTGCAGAAATCTCCATCAACACAATTTATAAGAAATACATGGGATTGCCATCTATGGTGGGAAGGACATCACAAAGAACATATCACTGGCAAAGCAAATTATTCTATAGTGGGGGAAAAGATATCTTGATCAAAGCAGTGGCTCATGCTGTTTCGAAAGTATCCCATGAGTGTGTTTAAAGTTCCCCAATGTATGTGTGATGATATATAGAAGCAAGTGGCTAAATATTTGTGGGGATCCGCAAATGAGAAGAGAAGCATACATTTACTGGAGGAAGTGGGAGAGTTTGTGCAAAATAAAACATAAAGATGAGCTAGGATTTAAGGATATATCAATCTTCAATCGAGCTCTACTTGCATAACAAAACTGGAGGATTATTCAACACCCAGATTCGTTGGTAACAAGAGTCTTACAGGGTGGATACTTCAGAAAATCCAATTTTCTATAAGCTAAAGTGGGTTGCAAACCTTCTTTCATTTGGAGGAATATCTTATTGGTAATAATTATAATCAAACAAATCTTTAGATAGCGAATATATGATGGGAAAGAAGTAAAGGTGTACCATAGTAATTGGATCCCAAGACCATACACATTCCAATCCATATCTTATCATTCTGGGAAGGATCTATCTGTTGGGGCAAATGATGTGGAAGTACGTCGGCAGGAGAAATTGATTTTTAAAATATTTTTTAATTCATATAAATTAATCGGTATCATGTATCTCTAATATTTATCCGCATTTCACCCATATCATTTATTAATATCAAATATTAAAGTGTGATTATGCATAAAGACTCATGACAAAAATTTGAAAATACTTTCTGCAGTTACACGTTAACCGATTTACTAGATCATCGAACTGGACGATCGGAGTAACCGAACAACTGAATTAGCTATGAAATCTGACTAGCCCGCTACTACAATGATCCAATTACTATAACAAGAGCTGATCACTTTGATTTCAATAAATGGACGACATGTTGATCATTGGACAAGATACAACGAAGATCAGCCATTTGACGAATGAACTAACTAGGTCTTTTGACATGAAAGACTTATGACCAGCTCAACAGATTTTGGGAATGCAAATAGTTCGAGACAGACATAAAAAAATGTTGTGGTTTTCACATGAGAGTTATATTGAACAGATAATCAGGAGATTCGATATATAGAAAGCCAAATATGTCAGCATTCTGATAGCACACCATTTCAAACTGAGCAAGAGTTCGTGTCCCTCATCCAAGAAAGAGATAAAGATGATGTCATCGATATCATATTCTTCAGTAGTTGGAAGCCTAATGTATGCTATGATATGTACTGGGCCAGATATTGTTCACGCAGTGGGTGTAGTGAGCTGTTTTCTCTCTAACCCAGGAAAACAACATTGGGAGACAGTCAAATGGATTCTCAATTACCTCAAGGGTACATCAAGTTATGTCCGTGCTACATGGGAACTGATCTAATCTTGGAAGGCTATACAGATTCAGATATGGCATGAGATCTTGATGGTAGAAAAATCTACATCAGGTTTTCTCTACACTTTTGTAATGAGAGTTGTGTCATGTCAGTCAAGATTGCAGAGGTGTATCGCATTATCCACAACCGAAGCTGAGTATATTACAGTAGTAGAAGTAGGAAAGGAAATGTTGCGATTAAATCTTTTTCTCCAAGAATTAAGGATCAAGCAGACAGAATACAAGATACATTATGATAGTCACAGTGCTCTGGACTTGAGCAAGATCAATGTATCATTCTCGAACGAATCACATCGATATTCGCCATCATTGGATACACGAGGTGATGGATCAACAACTGTTAAGCTTAGTGAAGATCTATCCAGATGAGAATCCAGCCGACATGTTAACAAATGTGGTTACTCGAGACAAGGTAGAGTTGTGCAGAGACATAGCCGGGATAGCTGTCAGATGATAAACACTTCAAATGCAACTGGAGGGGTAGAATTAAAGGATCGAGCTGCATACCAATCACCACCACCGTTGCAAGCCTCCAAACAAACTTTAAGTGGAAGTTTGAAAACGGTGCAAGCTTTTAAACTACTTTAGGTAGAGCACTATTTATTTGTTGAAAATGTGAGCCTAGGTTTTGCTTTAAATACAAAGCTCATTTGTGAGCTTTAGGCATCCCAAAACATTAAGCTTCAAAGCAAGAAAACTTAGAGAGTATAAAGAAAGTGAGTTTTTTTTGTAAAGTTTAAACACTTTGTAAATTATGTTCTTATAGCAATAGAATTCATTTTTTTTTCCTCATAATCACTTTTCAGTGATCAGACAATCACAACGGAAAAATCATATTTTAGCAGCATCAGTCAAGAAGACAATGTTCCAAGGTGATGTAGCCTTTTTGGAGAGGCCATGTTACTTGGCAATTAAATTGTAATCAAGAAAGGCTACTTCTTTGATAATTGAAACAGATTCGCTAGAAGTTTCCCATTTAGTCACAAATAGAATGGAAGGTAGATCAGAACTTTTCTAGAGAGATCCCAGAGTTGATGAATTATTATATACAATAGGTGTTGATGGTGATGTTGTTTAGACAATTATGACCAATAGCGTCACTTTGTAAAAGACATTGTGGTTTTTTGTACAAATTATTATGTAGCAATGGAAATTACATTTTATCATTTTGTAATTTGATTACTTAAATATATAAATGATAAAAGTCTATATGATTAGTTCCGGATTATAAGATATGAGACATTATCAATCCATAAAGGTTTAATCATTAAATATCCCTAGTCGTAGTATTATCGAGACTGGACATCGATAATGCGAAATAGACTAGTATTGCATTTGTGCGTGTTATGGAAGCGTAATGGCATAGTTCTCATATATTTAAGCATTGGATACTTATGCAAGTGTGATAGGAGGTTGTGTTTACCGATGGTACGGAAACAGCTTCGCTCTGGATAGACCCCGCGAAATCCCATTGGTAATATGACTATGTGTCTATGGGAGTCCGCATCAGGGTAGGTGTATTTGGTCTTAACCTGAGACTTGCATCGCTAGTACTTGTGACAATCAATACACTTTGGTTTTGGTCGTCCCGGACTTTAACAGGTTCTGTGTACGCCTCTTCTGGGTTTATTGAGAATCGTAGTGTATTGGGTGTGATGTCAAGATGGAAGTATCACTTCAGTCATATGGAGATGATGATCACGCATGGATACAGAACTGGTACTCTAAATGGTTGCAACCATCGGGATAATATGACATGGTCATGATTATCTAATTAAAGAGACTAGTTGCTTGTAATCCGATATATGCTTCGTACGGGGCAAACACTATTCCAGCCCCAGGCCTTGCATGTGACATCCGATACTAGATCACTATACGCAATACTACGTACTACACCTGCCATAGATTATATATTCCATTAAGAATATTTCTGGAGAATTGGGTAGGCAAGGTGCTTTGCTAGAAGCCAACCATGTCTCGTATCGGTAAAACGTTACGAGGTACGTACGTATTCGGAGTCCGACGACCAGATTTACTGCCAACATATCCATGGATCTCTTGGGTCGCTTCCCGAAGATTCACCGATGACGTATGATTCGAGCATAATTAATCTGAGATTAATTACGGAGAGATTTTATCTAGGATAAAATACTATTTGAAAGAAGAGAGAACAATTAATTTGGAATAATCGATAAAATAATATATTCGATATATTAAACGAAATTAGATTTCGACGCGGAATTAAAATTATATTTTAATTCGGGCAAACGAATTAATTTAGAATTAATTCGCGAGCGATGTGAATAGTAATTTTGATTGGCATAATTATTTAATTAATTTGATTTAATTACGTCGCAACGGAAAATTCATTAATTCGGAATTAGCGAACCCGAGCCCAGGATGTGTTGCGGGCCCACTCGGATTTTGAATCAAGTGGGGCCCACATGTCACATCACTTGTCACTTTAATTGATGGGTTTTGGTGAAGTTAGTGAAGACTTGTTCAACACACTTCCTAAAGTTGATGGCTTGATTGACTAATACCAAATGTTTGGTATATGATTATTAGATTATTGAAAAAAAAACTCATGTTAACACACTCACATCTCTCTCTCACTTTCACGCCCATTTTGGAAACTAAACTCTCCCCATTTTTCTCTTCTTGGTCGTGAGCTTCAAGGAGGAAATATTGAAGATTTGTTGCAAATCTTCAAGAGCTAGCACTCAAAGGAATAATCCAAGGTGATAGGGAAACCATCCCAAAAGCTTGGAATCAAAGCATAAAGCTTGGAGCTTGGACTTCATCCCCAAAGTTGAGCTTGGCCGAAAACTTGGAGCAGAAAGTTTTGAATTTGACGCATCCTAAATCCGCTTATTGTAAGTATGATTCCGCCATACTTCTTTTTGTATTCACAATTTTTCATTGCTTATATTGATCTTGGAATGTCTTAGAGACTAACAATGGTATCAAGAGCCTTGAATAAACATGAAAATTGAAATTAGGGTAAAATTTGGGTAAATTTGATTTGAGCATGATTTAACCAAATTGTTTGTTTGAGCATGCTTGTAATGGATAACTTGGAGTTATATGTGATCAATTTGAAGAAAATTGATTGGATTAATTTTCCCCAATTTTTTGCATGTTGGTCGAATGCATAGTAGCCCTAAAGTCATGGTATTTTTTGTTTTTTGATCATTGGATGAGTTGCAAGACATGATATATTGATTTAAGATTCAATCAGATTGAAATCGGAATTGAAAGACATGGATATATTGATTTAAGATTCAATCGGATTGAAATCGGAATCGAATAGAAAAACCCTCAAAATGCCGTGACCTACTAAGCATGAAATGAGATGATTTTTTGTTTCAATAATGTTGGACATGTGTTAGACAAATTAAAGCATGATTAATTGATATTTTGGAAATGTTAATTTAGATAATTAATTAATGTAATACACTTTAATTAATTAAATTATGAAATTTGGAATTTTAAAATTTAAAATTTAATTAGTTGGGCTTAATTTAGAATTGGGCTTATAATGTTGTATTTGGGCCTAATGGGCTTGGTTGGGCCAAGTTGGTTTAGGTCAATTGGATTGGATCCAAATTGGGCCTAAATCATTCCATTAAGTCCAAATATGACAAATGGGACTTTTATGTTTAATTGGGCCTTATGGGCCGAAATTGGTTTCTTGGCAAATATGGTGATTCCTTAATTGGGATTTGGTATTTGGGTTTGACCTATATTGACCAAAGTCCATGCCTTAAGAAATTAATTGAAAGCCCATTGGACCTTAATTAAACTACATTGAATGTCAATTGGGCTTTGAGACCCATTTAGATTAGATTTGGAATCTAAGTCGTAAAGGCACATTAAAAAGTGTAGTTATTTAATTGGAATTAAATATGGAATTAGTATTGAATATGAATTAGATTAGATTTAAATTGTAGTTCGATATGATTCAAGAATTCGTACTTTGAGTACTTATTCTTAAACAAGTTGGACTCGCGCAAAATCAAATCGTTGTTTGAACATTGGATGATCACTTTATTCAAGATTAATTAATTGGATTAGATTGATTGAATAACATTCTTTGTGTGAATACATGGTGTGTTGAATGAATAATGTATATCAGATGGATATTAGAAGGGAAATGGCAATTTTGGAAATTGTTGTAAATTTAGAATTTATTAAATTGGACCTGCGTGTCCAGCCTTATCTCTCTTTATTCTTTGTAATTCTCTTCTCACCTAATTCCCCTCAATGTTAATGAGGTTTCTTTAATTGTATTATGTAATTGGGTAGAAGTAAGAATAGTGCTAGCCGGGGGGAGGAAATAGAGTGATTTGTTCTATGAACAATCTGTGAGATATCCATCCCATATCATTATTAATTTATTTTCGCGCCTTATTATGCTTTTAGAATGCATGCTTAAGGGTGTATGATGAGACCTAACAAAGATAATAAATTGGTTGCCAATTTACGTGAAAAACCCTCAATAAATATTAAGCGTTTTCCTTCCATTGAGTGATTCTTACTCAAGATCCAAGATTGGCACTGGTTTGTTGGCCAAAGTCAATACCTTTGTCCATCGCGGATGTGTTTGAATCATGAAGGTTTTGTTCCATATCGTATGTCTTGTCGAAGTTGTGATTTGTTGGCCAAAGTCAAGATCATTTATTGTCCATCGACATCGATTACGAAGCTTTCCAAAGTCAATGGGTTCCGCTTAACTGGAATCATTAAGCTTGTTGTGCCAAAGCCAAGGCTTCGTTGATTCAGAGGAAAAAGGTTAGGAAATATATTGGATATATTGGCATATATATTGTATATATGTTTCGGACTTGGAGGTCCACCTACCGGATCTAGGAATTGGATGAGATCCAATTGATCTTAGAGATCTACCTAGTTAAATATCATACAACTTGTTGGACAAAGTCAAGGTTGTGTGTTATTTAACGGGATCCTAGCCCACTAGGAAACCAGATTTCCCGAGTACTCAACAGAGGGTTAGAGGCTCGCCGAAAAATAGTGGGAGGCTAGTATTGAATTTGCAATTTCGTTCAAATACTTAGCTTTACGTGCTTTCAAAATTATTTCGTCAATTATTTTTAGTAGTTGGACTAATATATTATTATTTTTCTTGTAACAGTTAGATTGTACCCATACATCGTTAATCGAATAGTTGGACTATTGCGGTTAAGATGACAAGAAAGTTAAGCATTATAGATATTGTCATGGGCGACAACTTCTTTAATGGCACAAACTTTCAAGGCTGGGATATGAATCTCAGAATTGTTCTAGGATCCGAGAAGTTACTCTACACTATAGAGCGACCTCTTGGGCCTTAGCCCTGACCTGATCAGTTGCTTGAGCTAGAGCTTTGGAAGACTCATAGTGATGACAATGCGACTGCTCAATCGGTAATGCTTGCCGCTATGACTCCGCAATTCCGTCGTCAAAATAAGGGATTGGATCCCTATGAGATGATGGCGAAGTTGCATGATCTTCACCGATCTAACCTTAGATCGCAAAGATATGAGTTGCAGAAGAAGCTCTTCCGCGCTCGAATGTCAGAAGGTACGTCTGTTGAGCACCATGTGTCACATATAATTGCTGACATTGAGCAGATCGGACAGATGGGCATAGTCTTCGAGGCTGAGACTTCAGTAGATTTGATCATGCAGTCTCTTAAAACGCAGGGAAGAGAGAAACAACTAAAACTGTAATTGTAACTGGATACCCCTATTCACTAGCCTCACTCCGTCAGACTCTGTGGAAGCCCTCCCTTCTACCCCACGGGAGTCCTTGTTCGATAAAGCCCTAGCCCTTGGCTTGGTATGTGTCTGCTTTTGAGAGCCTTTCTGCTGGTTCCCGGAGGAGGCCTCATTTGCCGTCTTGTCTTCGCACTCGAGTTACTCAATTAATAATTTCGAGTGTGATCAGACAACCAAAAAACTTCGTCCTCAGTCTTGCCTGAGCATGGATATGAAAATGAACTGCTTGATTACCCTGTATTTCTTGCTCCAACGATAAAAGGAAAGACACCTGCCGGAGATGCTGCTTAGTAACAAAATACTATATACCCTTTAGATGGAAGAACTCACTATACTACTTACTAAAGGAAGGTTTTTCGGCCGATGGGATTAGGATCATGAGATGGAACCCACTCTTGATACGAAAGAAACCTCCCGCCATAGAGAAGAGATCTAAAGTCTGGGTCCCTCTTCCCTTGAACCAGTTAACATTCCCTTCTATTTCCGCGCCCGCGCCTACGCGCGCCGAAGAACCAGTTGCCACTCACTGGCTCCATATCGCTCCTCTACTGCTCCTGCCTATGTCCTCGCTCCGGTGCTACCCCTGGTCCTTGGTGATATTTCTTTCTAAAGGGGTCATCATGTAGATCTCTATTTTTTCACGAAAACTTGAGCGCTATATCGACCAGTCCTCGATTTCTCTACTTGAGTCACGACTGAGCCAATTTATTGATCTTTGTGGTCGCGAACGATATGTCCTGAGTAAGTTATTTAGCACTGCGATGAGGGTATTTGATTGGCAATGTCAGCAGGTCGAGCACGAGCATCAACCAAATTACTGATATAGTTATTATGGAGGAACCGTTGCCCTCACTCAATTCTAATCTTTCCAGCGAGCAAAGATAAAAGTTGAAGGAGGGGGTATGAACCACTTCTCGTTTTTAGAGTAGTGTCTCGTTATATAATCTCGGATAGTGTAGCACGATGTCTCCCCTCATCGTGCATCTGGCAACACAGATCTCCCAAGCATAACAATAAAAGAGTTGAGACGGCCCAGATTCATCATGAACTACAACATGTTGAACCAAAACCAGACTCTTGGAGAGTTGATGTCCACTCTACGTGAGGCAGAAAAGGAGCTCCTTAAGGGCAAGAAGCGCGAGGCGCACTTTGCTTCAACATCTCAGACTCCGAGGGATTGGCCCAAAGCGACTAGAGGTGTTAAGAAGAAGAAGCATAAGAAGAAGGGCAAAGCCAAATCGTCAAAGGGTTCTGGGAAACCTAAGGACAAATCCCAAGATGTTTGTTTGCAGTGCGGCAAGCGGGGTCACTGGAAGCGTGACTGCCGTGAGTACAAGGCACACATGAAGGAAATCAAAGCGGGCAAGGCACCGGCTTCAGATATGTTTGTTATAGAAATAAACATGACTACTACTAGTTTTAAAAATTGGATTTTTGATACTAGTTGTGGAACTCATATATGTACTGATGTGCAGGATCTACAGATTAGCAGGAGACTGGCCACATGAGAGATTGACCTCCGCGTTGGAAATGGGACACAGGTCGCCGTTTTGGCCGTTGGCACTTTTGTTTTAGAACTGCCATCGGGGCATGTACTTAAATTTACAGACGGTTATTATGTACCTAGTTTGACTAGGAATATTATTTATGTATCTATGTTAGCCCAATGTGGGTATACTTTTGTATTTCGAAACACTGGGTGTTTTATGTATAAAAATGATATGGAAATTTGCACTGCTGATGTAAATAATGGTCTATATATTTTGAATATGAATCAATCTCAAACATATAATGTAACAAACAAAAGGCTTAAAGTAAGTAACAAAATGAAACTTAGATGTGGCATTGTCGTCTGGGACACATAAACAAGACGTATATCCACACTTTCGAAGAGTGGGTACTTGGACGGATTTGATCCAAATTCATATGACGTCTGCGAATCTTGTTATTAGGCAAGATGCCTAAATCTCCTTTTAACGGTAAATGTGTACGTGCCACCGAACTGTTAGTCCTTGTTCATAGTGACGTTTGTGGGCCCATGTCTAGCCAGGATAGAGGTGGATATGAATGCTTCGTAACCTTTACGGATGATGCATCGCGTTATGGTTATGTGTATCTTATGAGACACAAGTCGGAAACTTTTGAGAAATTCAAAGAGTTTCGACACGAAGTAGAAAACAGACCGGCAAAAGTATTAAAATATTACGCTCGGACCGTGGTGGCGAATACTTGAGCAATGAGTTTCTTGATTACTGATGATAGAATATGGTATTCTTTCACAGTGGACTCCTCCAGGAACACTGCAATTTAACGGTGTGTCCGAATGGAGAAACCAAACTTTGTTAGACATGGTAAGGTCTATGATGAGTTGCACAGAGCTACCTATTTCCTTCTGGGGATATGCATTGAACAGTGCAATACTTATTTTGAATAAGGTTCCGTCAAAGTCTGTTCAACAGACTCCGTATGAAATATGGACAGGAAAGAAACCAGGTTTCTCATTCCTGAAGATTTGGGGTTGCTGGGCATACGTCAAACTTTTGGAAGGTACCAAACTTGAACCTAAATCGGATAAATGACTATTGTAGGATATCCTAGGGAAACCAAAGGATATTACTTCTATCACCCATAAGAGAACAAAGTATTTGTTGCTCTACATGTGGTTTTCCTTGAGAAGGAATTCCTAAATGCAGTGATAAGTGGGAGGAAAGTAGAACTCGATGACAATCGGAGTGATACTGTTCCTGGCACAGAATCCTTAACGGAACATGAACAGTCCATCAGGGATGAGACTGTACCACAATCTTTAAATACACAAGGACCGCGTAGGTCGGAGAGAGTCAGAAAACAACATGAGAGGTATGGGTTTCTGATCTCACCTCATGTGGATATTAATCTTATTGAGGAAGACGAGCCGACTACGTATGAGGAAGCGATACAAGGTATCGACTCCGGTTTATGGCAAGATGCCATGAATTCCGAAATGGATTCCATGTACACCAACCAAGTTTGGACAATGGTTGATGTACCAGAAGGCGTAAAGCCTATTGGTTGCAAATGGGTCTTTAAGAGGAAGACTGACATGGATGGCAATGTACAAACATACAAATCTAGGCTTGTAGTGAAAGGGTATCATCAACGACATGGTGTCGATTACGACGAAATTTTTTCACCCGTTGCCATGATTAAATCCATTCGGATAATGCTTGCTATTGCTACATATTTCGATTACGAGATATGGCAGCAGATGAACGTCAAAACGCTTCCTTAACGGAAACCTTTTGGAGGATGTTTATATGCAACAGCCTGACGGTTTTGTCGTACCAAGACTTGCAAACAAGGTTTGTAAGTTAAATCGATCCATTTATGGATTGAAGCAAGCATCACGTTCTTGGAACCAACGTTTTGATGAGATCATAAAAGAATATGATTTCGTTCAAAACGAGGATGATCCTTGTGTATATAAGAAGGTTAGTGGGAGCGCACTGACATTCATTGTCCTTTACGTTGATGATGTATTGCTTATTGGCAATGACATTCCCGTGTAAACATCGGTGAAAGCTTGGCTTTCATTAAAATTCTCCATGAATGATTTGGGAGAAGCAGCCTTTATTATAGGAATAAAGATCTACCGAGATAGATCTAGAAAGCTGCTTGGACTCTCCCAGAGCATGTACGTTGACAAAGTGTTGAAGAGATTCAACATGGATCAGTCTAAGAGGGGACTGCTGCCAGTGTCACATGGTGTCACTCTATCTAAGGACATGTGTCCTAAAACTCAAGATGAGAGAGACAACATGAGTTCGATACCGTTCGCCTCGGCAGTCGGATCGATCATGTATGCCATGATATGTACGCGACCTGATGTCTCGTATGCTTTGAGCATGTGTAATCACTATCAGGCCGATCCAGGTGATAGTCACTGGATGGCGGTTAAGATATCCTTAAGTATCTTAGACGAACTAAGGATGCTTTCTTAATCTATGGAGATGGAGAACTTGAGGTAACTGGGTATACCGATGCAAGTTTCCAAACCGATAGAGACGACTGCAAGTCGTAATCCGGGTACATATTTTGTTTGAATAACGGAGCAGCAGTAAGCTGGAAATCTTCCAAGCAAGAGACTGTTGCCGATTCAACAACAGAAGCGGAGAGTACATTGCTGCAGCTGAAGCAATAAAAGAGGCAGTTTGGATCCGTAAATTCCTAATTGGATTAGGAGTAGTTCCGTTAGCAGCTGAGCCGTTCCATTGTATTGTGACAATAACGGGGCTATAGCGCATGCTAAGGAACCGCAGTCTCATCAATGATCCAAGCATGTTCTTCGACATTTCCATCTAATTCGTGAGATCATACATCGTGGTGATGTGAAGATCGAGAAGGTCGCATCAGAGGAAAACATTGCAGATCCGTTGCCGAAAGCTATTCCTTAGCAAAAGTTTGAGCGACATGTACATAATTCAGATATTAGATGCTTGAGTGACTGGCTATAGGCCAAGTGGGAGATTGTTAGACAATTATGACCCATAGTGTCACTATTTCTAAAAGACATTTTGGTTTTTGTACAAATTAATTATGTAGCAATGGAAATTGCATTTTATCGTTTTGTAATTTGATTACTTAAATATATAAATGATAAAAGTCCATATGATTAGTTCCGGATTATAAGATATGAGACATTATCAATCCATAAAGGTTTAATAATTAAATATCCCTAGTCGTAGTATTATCGAGACTGGACATCGATAATGCGAATAGACTAGTATTGCACTTGTGCGTGTTATGGAAGCGTAACAACATAGTTCTCATATATTTAAGTATTGCATACTTATGCAAGTGTGATAGGAGGTTGTGTTTACGGATGGTACGGAAAC
Source organism: Zanthoxylum bungeanum (assembly GCA_019454045.1). Lineage (NCBI taxonomy): Eukaryota > Viridiplantae > Streptophyta > Magnoliopsida > Sapindales > Rutaceae > Zanthoxylum > Zanthoxylum bungeanum. Next base: position 36,600 of record SKCR01043304.1, on the reverse strand, counting down.
AGCTTCGCTCTGGATGGACCCCGCATAATTCCATTGGTAGTATGACTAAGTGTCTATGGGAGTCCGCATCAGGGTAGGTGTATTTGGTCTTAACCTGAGACTTGCATCGCTAGTACTTGCGACAATCACTTCAGTCATATGGAGATGATGATCACGTAGGGATACAGAACTGGTACTCTAAATGGTTGCAACAATCGGGATAATATGACATGGTCATGATTATCTGATTAAAGAGACTAGTTGCTTGTAATCTGATATATGATTCACATGGGGCAGACACTATTCCAGCCCCAGGCCTTGCATGTGACATCCGATACTAGATCGCTATACGCAATACTACTTATACTACGCCTGACATAGATTATATATTCCATTAAGAAATTTCTGGAGAATAAGGTAGGCACGGTGCTTTGCTAGAAGCCAACCATGTCTCGTAAATCGGTAAAAATGTAGTACGAGGTACATACGTGTTCGGATAGTCCGACGACCGGATTTACTGCTAACATATCCAGGGATCTCTTGGTTCGCTTTCCGAAGATTCACCGATGACGTATGATTGTAGCATAATTAATCTGGGATTAATTATGGAGAGATTTTATCTAGGATAAAATACTATTTGAAGTGAGAGAACGATTAATTTGGAATTAATCGATAAAATAATATATTCGATATATTAAACGAAATTAGATTTCGACGCGGAATTAAAATTGGATTTTAATTCGGGCAAACGAATTAATTTAGAATTAATTCGCGAGCGACGTGAATAGTAATTTTGATTCGCATAATTATTTAATTAAATTTGATTTAATTACGTCGCAACGGAAAATTCGTTAATTCGGAATTAGCGAACCCGAGCCCAGGATGTGTTGCGGGCCCACTCGGATTTTGAATCAAGTGGGGCCCACATGTCACATCACTTGTCATATCACTTGTCACTTTAATTGATGGGTTTTGGTGAAGTTAGTGAAGACTTGTTCAACACACTTTCTAAAGTTGATGGCTTGATTGACTAATACCAAATGTTTGGTATATTATTATTAGATTTTTGAAAAAAAAAAAACCACAAGTCAACACACTCACAGCTCTCTCTCACTTTCACGCCCATTTTGGAAACTAAAATCTCCCCATTTTTCTCTTCTTGGCCGTGAGCTTCAAGGAGGAAATATTGAAGATTTCCATCCGATATACCACAAGAAATAATACTCAAATGCTATCATAACATGGATATATGGATTGTAATACGTTAAGCCAAGACTAGGTAAATGATGCAACCAATGGAATAAATATGCTTTTCATTACGATGCGTACAAAGATAAGGATGACTATATGGGATTTTAATACATGCGTGAACAGAGCAATGATGTGCTAAAAGATAAATGCCATGGCAAGAAGCGCGGCAAAACATCGTGGTAAAGGCTTTTAACCCCTCGATATAGAGGACCTTTAATCCCACTTATTAAGCCCATGCGCACATAATACAATGCATATATAAAGTAAAGAAAATGATATTGGGCTTCGCGTATCCGATTGAACATATCTCACACTCAATCGAATACACCTTATTCGGCGCGGTAAAGCATCGTGGCAAAGGATTTTAACCTCTTCAATTAGAGGACCTTTCATCGCACTTACTAAGCCTATGCGTAATTAATGCAATGCATATATATGAAACGAAAGTAAATACAAAGATATCCGGCGCGGCGAAGCATCGTGGTAAAGGATTTTAACCTCTTCAATTAGAGGACCTTTCATCGCACTTACTAAGCCCATGCGCAATTAACACAATGCATATAAAAAATAAAGACCATAATATCGGCTTCGTATACCCGATTGAACACATCTTACATTCAACCGAATAAACATCAATCGGCGCGGCAAAGCATCGTGATAAAGGATTTTAACCCCTCAAAATATGGGACCTTTAATTCAACTTACTAAGCCCATGCGCTCGATCACATCATGCATAAACAAATAACGTGTGGAATTTAAATGACAAATAACAAGTAAATCAAAGCAACATAAAACAAAAGAATGTGCCGTTTACTAAAGCGGTACGTGGAGTTGTATCCCGAGTACAGATCATACTACCGTCCATTCGGAATCGGCTATGAAATTTATGTCCGGGTTTCCATCCGATATACCATGAGAGTTGACACATCTTTCATTTTATTCCAAGGCCACAACATACAATATTTCGTAATACATGCATATTTATCTACTCAAGGGCCACAACATGCATTTTAACATAATAATCATGCGAACAATACTCAATAAATAATAAAAATAAAACAGAAAACAGAAAACGAATGTGGAAAATACCCTCAGGTCTAACCTTTCTTGCCGACTTTCGGACTTGCGTTTCACGGAGATCGGAAGGGTAAAGCTCCTCAACTTCTCCGGTTCACTGGTTTAGCGTCTTAGCTCACTGTTTTGCTGTTTTGCTTACTGTTTGGCCTCCGTTTTGCTGCTGTTTCCTCTGTATTTTCTGCTCACTATTCGGGTCACTCTTTTGGCGTTTCAATGGACTGTTTTGGGTGTTCTTTTAAAGGTTTTAAGTGCATTTTTTTATGTTACTGTTTTAAGGATTTTAGGGACTGTTTTAAGGTGTGCATGGCTGCTGTTTTAAGGTGTGCAGGGCTGCTGTTTGGGGCATTTTATGGCTGATATTTGTCACTGTTTTGGGGAGTTTTTGATGCAGTTTTTGTGTGTGCAGTGGGGCGTTTTTAGGGGTATGTTTCGGTCACTGTAAGGGGTAGTTTGTTGGCTGTGTGATTAGGGTTTATGAGTGGGCTGATGAAGTGGATTTGTTACGTGAGATGATGAAGGCTAGGGGCTGTTGGCTTTGTGGTGAATAATTGTTGCATTGAAGGCTGGCCGAGAGGGCAGGTTATTAGCTTGAGTGGGGATGTGTGCGTCTTTAGTGTAGGTGTCGTGTATTGAGAGATGCGTGAGGCAGGTCTAGGGCGTGGCCGTGTGTGTTAATTGCAACGTGAGGCAGGGGCTATTGGCTTTGTGATTATGGTTTTGTGTGTATTGCCGACTAGTGTTTGTAGTTTGGTTTTGTGAGTGCGTGAAGGTGGCAAGCGTGAGGGCTATGTGGCTGTTTTCATGAGGGCCTTTAATGTGTGTTGTTTATGGAGAGACGTGAGCTGGGCGTGAAGGCTAGCAGTTAGGCGATTAAGGGCTGATCGAAGGGTTGTCGTGGCTTGTTGGGAGGAGAGAGAGGGAATGCGTGAATGTGTTTAGGGTTATTTTCTTGAGTGAATGGCAGTTTGTTACATGCGTGAATGGGAGAGCTTCGAGAGGAGGAAGGCTTGGAAAAGTGTTGTTTATATAGAGAATGGCTAGGGCTTCTCCTTGTCTCACAAGGAAGGGCTTTTGGCATTAAAGAGAGGATTTGATTTGGTATTGGATAAGGAAATCAATGGATTGAGGGGGGATAAATTTTGGTGAATTAGGAAGATTGAATATTTGATTTGCTTGGTTTAGGAATACAATGTATTTAATTGGTTATGATTGATTTTAATTAGGCATAACATCTCTTTAATTTAGTATATGATATTTTGGATTAGGAAGTTACAATATTTTAATTTGGTATAATTATATTTTATGTCTTATTTAATTTGGTAAATGACTTAATTAATATTTTATTTAGTTAATATTTAATTTAAATAATATTTAATTTAATTTGGGTGTATTTTAGAGGCCATGGGCATGTGGGCCTAGGTGGGTGTGGGCGTGGGCGTGGGCTTTGTCTTGGTAAGCTAGGTGTTGTGTTGGTTTGGTGAGTGGGTTTGGGCCAATGTTAAATGGTTCTGGGTTTTTTAGGCTAAAGGTGCTTTAAAACGGAGGTCCAACGAGCGAGCTTGGAGCTAAACAAGTGAATAAAAATCTAATGAAACACCGATTCCCTTCCGACGACCGTTTCCCGCAATATCTTAACTAAAAAGGTAGTGTCTCCAGATGAGACTCATCATAGGGACTCACATGCAAAAATGCAGTGCCTACAGTCGCCCCCATTTTGATGGGACTTGTGTAATGTGTAACAGTGACAATCCTATCAAAGTTATGCAATGCATTTTCACTTACCTGGCTCGCCAGCTACCACTTGACTTACCATGTGTTGAGTTGAGTTGATTTGGTGGTGATGTGCCTCATTCCCGAACCGTGCTCCATTTTTAGAGCGCCATTTTCGGCATCTTTTGTGTGTGCGCTCCATTTTGGAGCGCCATTTTCGGCATCCATTTTCGGCATCTGTTGTGTGTGTGCTCCATTTTGGAACGCCATTTCCGGCATTTGCTGTGTGTGCTCTATTTTGGAAAGCCATTTTCGGCCTTTGCTGTGTGTGCTCCATTTTGGAACGCCATTTTCGGCATTTGCTGTGTGTGATCCACTTTGGAACGCCATTTTCGGCCTTTGCTGTGTGTGCTCCATTTTGGAACGCCATTTTCGGCATCTGTTATGGGTGTTCCATTTTGGAGTGCCATTTTCGGCATCTGTTGTGGTAGCGGTCCATTTCCGAACCGTGCTGTGCGAGAATGTGGCTCATTTTTGAACTGTTATTTGATGAGATGTTCTTTGCCGCTACAAACCTACGAACACAAAACAAACATTGCATGTATGTGATATGTATGCATGTATGCATGGATATGTATCATATTCCGATGGGTTAGGCCTTCCTTGGTCCATTTCCGAACCGTGCTCCATTTTTGGAGTGCCACTTTCGGTGAGATGTGAAAGTAGTCCATTTTCGAACCATGTTCCACTTTCGGAGTGCCATTTTTGGCGAGATGTGATAGTAGTCCATTTTCGAACCATGCTCTACTTTCGGAGTGCCATACTCGGCCAAACTGATGCTGATGTGGGCTCGCCCCTGGGACTCGTCCCTAAACTGAAACTGATGTGGGCCTCGGCCCTCGGACTCATCCCCAAAACTGAAACTGATGTGGGCCTCAGCCCCTAAACTGATGCTGATACTAATGTGGGCCTCGCCCCAAGCTGATATTGATGTGGGCCTCGGCCCTAAACTGATGCTGATGTGGGCCTCGCCCGAAGCTGATACTGATGTGGGCCTCAGCCCCAGACTGATACTGATGTGGGCCTCGGCCCTGGGCTGATATTGATGTGGGCCTCCCCTAAACTGATGCTGATGTGGGCCTCACCCCTAGCTGATACTGATGTGGGCCTCGGCCCTAGGACTCATCCCCAAACTGTAACTGATGTGGGACTCGGCCCTGAGACTCATCCTCCCCAAAACTAAAACTGATGTGGGCCTTGGCCTGGGCTGATATTGATGTGGGCCTCGGCCCTAAACTGATGCTGATGTGGGTCTCGCCCCAGCTGATACTGATGTGGGCCTCGGCCTTGAGAATCATCCCCAAACTGTAACTGATGTGGGCCTCGGCCCTGAGACTCATCCCCAAAACTGAAACTGATGTGGGCCTTGGCCCTAAGCTGATACTGATGTGGGCCTCGGCCCTGGGGCTCATCCCCAAACTGATACTGATGTGGGCCTAAGCCCCTAAACTGATGCTGATAATATGGGCCTCGCCCCCAAGCTGATACTGATTCATTTTTGAAACTGACTGTACTGTTGTTGCTTCCGAAGATTCCCCGTGTTCTAAACATCACTGAATTTCATAGTACCAAGGTTGAATGCTTTTCTCAAATATACTAATGTTGCAGGTTGGAGGGAGAGACTCAGGCAAGTAAACGAAATGAACGTCTTTATTATCATTTAAGAAATGGTTCGAACAGGTAGACCAAATCAATGTCTATATTAAAAATGCAGGATCAAATAAACTAGTAGGAACAACTTCATCATTCGCAGCATTGCCTTCTTTCTTGACGTACGGTTCTTCACTGTCATCCCATATCTCCATGTAAGAAGCTTGGTGGTTAAGGGTTTGGAGGACAAAAGTTTCGGGCAATCCAGAGTGATCATGTAGGTGGGTGGAACGGAATGGTAATTTGGTGGAGGGGTTCCAATATGTTTGGGTTGTTCTTTCTCTGGGTCGGGTATTTTGTGAGCATCGATGAGGTTTTGGATTTCATGCCTAAGGGGGTGCAATTGTCAGTTTCGTTGCCTCTCCTCTGATGGAAGTGACAATACAAGCTTAGGTCAAGGTTGGGTGGTATAGGATCTGGAAGTGGTTTAGGCTCTAAGGGTTTTAGGAGTCCTTGTCCCTTCAACTTCTCAAGCACCTTAGATAACGGCTTCCCCAGGTTAGAGAGAGAATGCCGGTTCTTGATGGCAGCAACCTCGGCAGTAGCGGGTTTAGTCTCAGGATGCCCCCCAAAAGTTCTTCTATTCTGGCCATAAAACTTTCTGTTTTCAGCCTCCTCTTTTTCAATATCCAAACAGTCTCTCTCAACTGTCGGAATCAGTAATCATGGAGGTCATCCTCCTCAGCTTACCATAAATAGAGGGCTTGGTGCCCTTGATAATCATCTTAATTTGGTCTTTCTCTGAAGGCCGAGTCTGCATTTTCAAAAGCTGGCTTCTCCAGCGATCCACATACTCTTTGAAACTTTCCTCTGGCTTCTATTTAGTGTTCTCCAAATCACGGAGTGACAAGTCAATCTCTAAGTCTGTAACATATTGCTTCAGAAAAGCATCAGCTAGTTTTCTCCAATCTTCCTTAACCTTCTTCTCAAGGCTATGATACCAAACCACAGGTGCCCCATCGAGTGACATCCCAAAATATTTTGGACCTGCGCGTTGTGATAGGCCCACTGAACTCATGACTGAGACATATTGCTGCAGATGGACTCTCGGGTCTCCATTCCCATTAACTTGGCCATGTCGGGCATTGAAAACTGAGGTGGCAGCTGTTCTCCGAAGGTCATTGCCTCATAATCTAACAACTCTTCATGTTTACCCCTCATTTCGCGGGTAACTGTTTCAACCTGATCCCGGAGCTTCTGAAATTCTGCCTGAGACCCAATCATTCTGCTGTTGCATACTCTGTCATGTCATCATCAAAAGTGGGGATATCATCCCCCAACCCATTCATAGGCTCCTCGCGCCTCACATTCTCAGAATTTCCCCCAGCACGAGGTACAACCATATTTGCCATGGCGGTAGTCAAGGCTTGCAACTGTTCGGTAATCTTGGCGAAACCGTTCTCTAACGGATCCATACGGGATACCTCGTTACCGGATTCACTCATGCCTATTACTGTTCTTTTAGTGAGTCTTGTCCATTCTCTAACCCAAACGGTATCTATGATGTCTTTTTGAGACATAGAAGGTGTTAACATGATATATGTATGTATGAGGTGCATGAGATGCATGTAACATATATAACATACTAAATCAACTAAAATTTTCAAACAAATCGGCTCGTTATCATTTTAGAAGCTTTTGGCTAACTGTCATATGAGTGAACTCGTCCTAGTTTAAATGGCCCAACGAGTTCACATCTCATGACAAGGAGCCCAACTAATTCCAAATGGTAATGTTCCGAACACAAGCACAAAGTGGCCCATCAATCACTTAGAAGCCTTTGGCCCCCAATCGTCATAAAATACGTTCTGTCCCAGTTTAAATGGCCCAACAAGCCCATATCCCATGAGAAATGGTCCAAATGGATCCAAACGACGATGTTCCCAAACACAAGCATAAAAGAAAGATAATGTAAACATAAACAATGATTTCTACAGAATGGCCCATCAAATTTCAGAAGCTTTGGGCCTAATGGTCATAAGGTACGAACTCGCACCAGTTTAAATGTCCCAGCAAGTTCGCATTTCTGACAATATTCCAACTGCATCCAAATGAGGATGGTCTCCACAAGCATACTCAAGGAAAAATTGTTACTTTAACCATACAACCCGGGTCTATGGGGTGGTTCGCAAGAGTGTAGGCAAAGGCTCTCACCGGCGAAGGATGGCCCACAACTAGGTCTCCCCAATCAAGGGTTCGAGCGACCAAGTGAGCGCACCCTTTTTTATACACTAAGGTACATGCCAATGAGCTATGGTGTGTGTGACTGACTGTCAAATGGATTCCCATTGTAGATTCCCCAGAGGGAGGGTGGAGCGAGGCTCTCTTAAGTAACCTAGCCTCTTAGGCTCTTATCGCTTGGTGACATGAATAAACAACGAGTCCTCCAAATTAGTCCATCACAATAGGCTACGGGTAGATGGCTATATAGGTGCCTTCACAGCTTTTCCTTCTAGAAAGGTAGTGAATGAAGGAAGACACCAAACCATTACCTAGCCTCAAAATGCCTTTGATTAAACCCCCATTTTATCCACTATAGACACGGTCAATTAAAACATAAATCCAAACATTACAAGACAATATTTCGGGGCCGATTCTCTATCCCCAGTGGAGTCGCCAGACTGTGGGACACAGAAACTGGACGACGCATGTTGTTATAGGCTCGCGGCCTAGTCGGGAGTACGGAGTAGCCACAGGAGACTAAACCGGAGAATAATGGAGTCGCCACCCGGTGTGAACCGGGAGGGAAAATGAGATTTAAGGCCGCACTCACCCCTCGCGAGGGGAAGACCTCAAACCGTTGGGTTCGGAATGGTCCCTTACTTATGTCACTTGTAATGAAAGGATTTGTGTAATAATTTAATCATGCTTAAGTAACACTTATTTCCAAGAGTATCATGCTTCTAAGTTCATATGCGCAAAAATAAAACTTACACTTAAATTTGCATATATCTTACATCTAAGATTGCATGCTTGAAAGTACGTCAAAGTAGCAACGAATACAACTTCATTGGCATATTGTATTCATGGAAACACAAGCACACACTAACCACGAAATCACACATAAAAGCGAATCAAATAATGGCGAACATGTGATTTCATAGACATATCATACTTATACGTGCGGAAGTATAAACAAATAGCCATTACATGTCCATGCGTAAAAGAGTCAACTAAGTACATAATGCAAAAAGACAATTAAGGATGCAATTAGGCATTAAAGTAAGCATGCTATGACGTGGTGCAAAAGAAGATAACTAATATGGACACAAACACACATGTGAGCACTTTTCCAAGTGGTACGTGGAATTGTATCCCAAGTACAGACCGCACTACCGTCCATTTAGAATCGGCTACGGAATTTATGTATGGGTTTCCATCTGATATACCACAAGAAATAATACTCAAATGCTATTATAACATGGATATATGGATTGTAATACGTTAAGCCAAGACTAGGAAGTTTGATTGTTCACTAAGATCAATATCCGAGGACTTGGGTCCGGCCCGACCAGTAAAGGTCGGAAGGGCGTGATTGTCTCAGCCCAGTCATTCGACCTCGTGGGGGAGGGCGGTTCAGTATTGCTCAGCTCAGTATTACCAATCTAAGCATAGCTCGGTAACTTGCACTCTTCATAAAGCTTAGAAGTGACATGGCAAATTATGGGGTTATCTTCTGACACAGGCCACCGAGTGAACGGTTGGATATAGGCTGGCATCATAATTGTCGTGTATGATGGTGGAACAATATTGACCTTGTGGGGGAGGGCGGTTCAGTATTGCTCAGGTCAGTACCCAAACAAAGTGATTTGATGAAATATCATATGGCATGTTTTACGTTCGGTAGTGGGAGGTTTTACTTTCGCCAGAGATAGGCTCACGTGGCTGATGTTCGAGATGGTGGAACAATGGTTATTTTCCTTAGTATTTAAAGAGGTGAGAACACTTTGTAAGGGTTTGCAAAATTTTACTCAAGCATTACTTGTAAGAATCGAGAGAATACAATATCTTGACCATACCCGACCACCTGTAAAAAAAAGGTCGGCTAAACCCGACCATATTATAAAATCAGTCTTTTTCTTTGTGTCTGTGGACGTAGTTGGATCCATTCATCGAACCACGTTATATCCTATGTTCTTATCTGTGTATTTTTTATTTTTCCGCTAAGTTTACTTTTGGTTCCCAATAAACCAAACAAATTCACAGTTGAGGGAAGATTGTTCGAGGAGCGAGTTTCCGAATTTGCCCCTAGAATGAAAATCGACTGTCAATAGTTGGTGCCGTCTGTGGGGATACTAGAATAAAAAGTAACAGACGTAGTGAGACGATGGCGGAAGATGGGAACCGCAGGTCTTCAGAGTCTAAAACAACGGAATGGATGGAAAAGATGGATGAAAAAAAATGAGAAATGAAAGGGAGTCAACCCAAGCGTTTCTCCAGACCATGATGGAGAAGTTGGAAAGGCTAGAGAAGAGAAACGAGGAACAAATGAAAGCTGGTTTGAGTGGAAGGAGAGAAGAAATAGCTAAGGAAAGAGGGTTGATGAGGGTGATGTTGGCGGAAGAATGAACGCCCAAAGAGTAAGATCAGCAGTAGTAGCCAGCGTTTTGCCGAAAAAAGAGTTATGGGAAGAGGAGGACGGTAGGAAATCGTCGGAGTCTTCTAGCAACAACCCATGTTTTGCGAAGAGTGACCATGGGGGACACCCTGAGGAATGGCGTGAAATCCCCAGTCACATGAGGCATCGTACGTAGGGTAGCAAACATGGGGAAACTCGAGGAAAATAGTGGGATAACCCCGAGAACCAGGTGAAGAGTTGGTTCTTGGGGGGGATGAAGAACTGGGAAGGGCCGCCGTATAAGGTGGTGGAAATCATCAGGTTGGGTGCCTGTCTTTTGGAACAGCTGGACGGCACCCAGTTCAAGAAGCCCTGGAACGTCGGGATACTGGGGAAGTACTTCCAGTAGCTCTCCTCCTTTAGCTACAAAATGAAATGTAAAAGAGGTGACCAGAAATCACTAATTAGGACTGAGCTGTAGAACGAAATGTAACGTCAAGAGTTGTTGTCATGTATACGCCGCCCCTCATGAATGAACAAGCTCCTCCTAAAGAAGTTGTGACAGTTGTTCGACCTGCCGAATCTTCGGATTCATGGCCAAGATAGTCCTCATGGAGCGGCAGGCGAACTAACACGCTTGGAGCACTCGATCAGTTTCCATGAGTGCCTCTAGCTTATTATATGGTGGCCACCTGGGCAAGGTAGAGAGAGAAGAAGTTGATGGTGATGTTGAACCACTAAGAGATCAGGGTACAAGTGGTCGATCGAGACATGAATTTTTCAGAGATATTTTCAGAGAGCTCGGCACGACGAGACCCTGTTAAAAGTTGGTCATAAGCATCAGAATGAAAGATTCAGACCAGAAGAATAGTATTGGACGACCACAAAAAAGATGAAAAAATTATAAAGCCTCTCTTGAAATGACCCGCAAAGAGTTGTAAGAAGGGCATCAGATCCCATGAATATGAATAAGACTTTCACCTTTAAATTATAAACTTATCCATTTTTCTTGTTTGTTATTTGGATGAGAAATGCATGTTCAATATTTTGTGATATGCTAGTGGTTACGATAAATCAAGGGTTGCTCCGTATCTGGAGAAGACGCCAAACCTGTGGCACGCCAATCCCCGGTGTCATCATCAAACCCCCGGATGGAAGTGCTCCGACCCAGATACCTTCACTTTTGGGGATCCAGAATGCATGAAGGGATGAAGTATATGCGGGAAACGTGCGAACCCTTCATGGCACGCCAGTCCCTAGTGTCATTATCAAACCCCCAGGGCCGAAGCGTGACTACCCCATGTCTTGTATTTTTTAGGAATGAGCTCGGGTAAGCTGAACACATGGAAGATTCTCCCTCTGTGAGTTATCTAGCTGATTCCGCTATGAACCATCAGGCACACGGCACATGGACGGTCGAAGTGCCTCTGTGACCCTTGTAGCCTTGGGGAGGCCGAACACGGGGAGATTTCTTCCCCCGTGAGTTATCAGCCGAATCATGACAAACCATCAGACACATGGCATAGGGACGAACAAAGTACCTCAGTGACCCTTGTAGCCTTGGGGAGGCTGAAAACGGGGAGGTTTCTTCCCCCGTGAGTTATCAGTCGAACTATGATGAACAATCAGACACACGACAAGAGGATGACTGAAATGCCTCCTTAGCCCTTGTAGCCTTGGGTAGGCCGAACACGGGGAGGTTTATTCCCATGTGAGTTATCAGCCGAACCACAATGAACTACTAGACACATCGAGTTGTGAGGTTTAGAATTGTTATTTTGGGTAGCCCCAAGTAGGACACAGCCCCGGGCGCCCGCTCTGTTAGTTTTTGAGTCTTTACGGAGTATGTGCTAAGTCACCTCCACAGTGCTAACATTATTTGAGTCTTGATTTCGTTTTTGTGAATGACCTGGACAATGACGCCTTTACCATAATTCACGGAGCACCGGAGGTTGAAAATCTTCTCTCGGGGTTAAGTCTCACCTTGCACCACCGGCTCATTGCTGCATTCATTCCACCGAGATCAAGTGTTTTTATCAGCTCGGGGTCGGGTTATGTCCCACTGAGTCTTAATTTTTTTTTTCGGAATGGGGTCAGAGCATCTCCCCAATGACCATTGTTCTAATTGGCACGAGGAAGTAGCATTCCCTCGTGGCCAAGTATTGTTGTCAACTTAGGGTCAGGTTACGTCCCACCGAGTCTTGAATTCTATTCGGCATGGGTCGGAGCATCTCCCACATGGCCATTGTTCTGATTAGCATGAGAATGTAGCATTCCCTCATGGCCAAGTACTATTGCTAGCTCGGGGTCTGGTTATGTCCCACTGAGTCTTGATTTCTCTTCGGAATGGGGTCGGGGTATCTCCCACATGGCCATTATTCTGATTGGCACGAGGAAGTAACATTCCATCGTGGCCAAGTGTTACTGCCAGCTCGGGGTAGGGTTTTGTCTCACCGAGTCTTGATTTCTTTTCGGCATGGGGTCAGAGCATCTCTCTCATGGCCATTATTCTGATTGGCACGAGGAGGTAGCATTCCATCGTGGCCAAGTATTGTTGCCAGCTCGGGGTCAGGTTATGTCCCACCGAGTCTTGGTTTCTCTTCGACTTGGGGTCGGAGCATCTCCTCCATGGCCAGTGTTTTGATTGGCACGATGAGGTAGCATTCCTTCATGGCAAAGTATCGTTGTCAGCTCGGGGTTGGGTTATGTCCCACCGATTCTTGATTTCCTTTCGGTATGAGGTCAGAGAATCTCCCCCATGGCCATTGTTCTGATTGGCACGAGGAGGTACCATTCCCTCATGGCCAAGTATTATTACCAGCTCGGGGTCGGGTTATGTCCCACCGAGTCTTGATTTCTCTTCGGAATGGGGTTGGAGCATCTCCCTCATAGCCATTGTTCTGACTGGCACGAGGAGGTAGTATTCCCTCGTGGCCAAATATTATTGCCAGCTCGGGGTCGGGTTATGTCCCACCAAGCCTTGATTTCGTTTCGGCATGGGGTCGGAGCATCTCACACATGGACATTGTTCTGATTGGTGCGATGAGGTAGCATTCCATCGTGGCCAAGTATTGTTACCAGCTCGGGGTCGGTTATGTTCCACCGAGTCTTGATTTCTCTTCAGAATGGGGTCGAAAGATCTCCCACATGGCCATTGTTCTAACTGGCACGAGGAGGTAGCATTCGTGGTCAAGTATTGTTGCCAGCTCGGGGTCGGGTTATGTCCCATCGAGTCTTGATTTCTCTTCGGAATGGGATCAGAGCATCTCCCCCAAGGCAGTTATTCCGACAGGCACGATGAGGTAGCATTCCCTCGTGGCCAAGTATTTTTGCCGGCTCGAGATCAGGTTATGTCCTATCGAGTCTTGATTTCTTTTTGGCATAGGGTCAGAGCATCTCCCAATGGCCATTATTCTGATTGGCACGAGGAGGTAGCATTCCCTCATTGCCAAGTATTGTTGCCAGTTCGGGTTAGGATTATGTCCCACCGAGTCTTGATTTCTCTTCGGAATGGGGTCGGAGTATCTCACCCATGGTCATTATTCTAATTGGCATGAGGAGGTAGCATTCCCTCGTGGCCAAATATTGTTACCAGCTCAGAGTCAGGTTATGACCCACCGAGTCTTGATTTCTCTTCGGAATAGGGTCGGAGCATCTCCCCAATGGCCATTGTTCTGACTGGCACGAGGAGGTAGCATTCCCTCATGGCCAAGTATTGTTGCCAGCTTGGTTCAGGTTATGTCCCACTAATTCTTGATTTCTTTTCAGCATGGGGTCGGAGCATCTCCCATATGGCCATTGTTCTGATTGGCGCGATGAGGTAGCATTCCTTCATGGCCAAGTATTGTTGCCAGCTCGGGGTCGGGTTATGTCCCACCGAGGCTTGAATTCTCTTCGGAATGGCGTCAGAACATTTCCCTCATGACCATTGTTCTGACTGACACAAGGAGGTAGCATTACCCAGTGGCTAAGTATTGTTGCCAGCTCGGGGTCGGGTTATATCTCACCGAGTCTTGATTTCTCTTTGACATGGGGTTGGAGCATATCCCTCATGGCCATTGTTCTGACTGGCGCGAGGAGGTAGCATTCCCTCGTGGCCAAGTATTGTTGCCAGCTCGGGGTCGGGTTATGTCCCACTGAGTCTTGATTTCTCTTCGGAATAAGGTTGGAGCATCTCCCTCATGGCCATTGTTCTGACTGGCACAGGGAGGTAGCATTCCCTCGTGGCCAAGTATTGTTGCCAGCTCAGGGTCGGGTTATGTCCTCTCGAGTCTTGATTTCTCTTCGGTATGGGGTCGGAGCATCTCCCCCATGGCCATTGTTGTGATTGGCGCAAGAAGGTTGCATTCCCTAATGGCCAAGTATTGTTACCAGCTCGGGGTCAGGTTATGTCCCATCGAGTCTTGATTTCACTTCAGAATGGGGTCGGAGCATCTCCATTATAGCCATTGTTTTAACTGGCAAGAGGAGTTAGCATTCGTGGCCAAGTATTGTTGCCAGCTCGGGGTCAGGTTGTGTCCCACCGAGTCTTGATTTCCTTTTGGCATGGGGTCGGAGCATCTCCCCCATGGCCATTGTTCTGATTGGCATGAGGATGTAGCATTCCTTCATGGCCAAGTATTGTTGCCAGCTCGGGGTCGGGTTATGTCCTACCCAGTCTTGATTTCCTTTCGGTATGGGGTTAGAGCATCTCCTCCTTGGCCATTTTTCTGATTGGCATGAGGAGGTGCCATTCCCTCGTGGCCAAGTATTATTACCAGCTCGGGGTCGGGTTATGTCCCACTGAGTCTTCTTTTCTCTAGGAAATAGGGTTGGAGCATCTCCCTCATTGTTGGGTTTCTATTAAGTCCCAATATCGATTTCAAGCATAGAAATCTTGTATGAATACAACAAGAAGTACGACGGAATCATACTTACATTGATCGGTTATGCGATGCGAGGAACAATAAAAATCTTCAAGCTTTTCCTCCATGAATCTCACGGCAAAGTTCCTCCATTTTTATGCTCCAAGTGTTCTCCAAGCTCTAAGCTTTAAGTGTGCATTCCATGCCCATGGGTGGGTTTCCCTATCACCTTTGTATGGCTTATAATGTGTGCTAGCACTCGGAAAAATTTGCCGCAAATTCTTCCTTTTCCTTCTTGCTAACTCTCGGCCTTGCCCAAAATTAAGAAAGAAAATGGCCCTTGGCCGAAACTAGAGGAGAAGAGAGAAAGATAAATGTGTTTTTGTTTTCTTAAAACAATAATGAAAAATCAATTACCAAAAATTTGGTATATGGCTTTCAAAAAGTCAAACCAAATTTGGAGCCAAAATTTCATTAAATGCCTAACAACCACTTCTTTCATGAATAGTGACTGCATGTCAATCACTCAAAGTGACAAGACATCCATCACTTGAATGACATGCGATGTGATGTGACGCGTGATGTGACTTGTGGGCCGCACTTGATTCGAAATGCGAGTGGGCCCGCAAACACTCCCGGGCTCGGGTTCGCTAATTCCGAATTAACGAATTTTCCGTTGCGACGTAATTAAATAGATTTTAATTAAATAATTATACCTAGCAAAATTACTATTCACGTCGTTAACGAATTAATTCTAAATTAACTCGTTCGCCCGAATTAAAATCTAATTTTAATTCCGCGTCGAAATCCAATTTCGTATAATATATTGAATATATTATTTTATCGATTAATTCCAAATTAATCGTTCTCTCTTTTTAATTAATATTTTATCCCAGATAAATATCTCTGTTATTAATCCCAGATTAATTTTCTCTCTCTTATAATTAATCCAAGATTAACAACACCGTGATCTGTACAAATAGTGATGATATGGGTCATAACTGTCCAACAATCTCCAACTTGGCCTATAGCCAATCACTCAAGTGTCCTACATCCGAACTATGTACGGTTCGCTCAAACTTCTGCTGAGGAAAGGCTTTCGTCAGCGGATTTGCAGTGTTATCATCTGATGCGATTTATTCGATCATCACATCGCCACGATGTATGATCCGAACGAATCAGATGAATATATGAAGTATATATCTGGATCGTTCATGAGACCATTAATTCTTTAGCCTGTGCTGTAGCCTAGCTCAGCTGCTAACAGAACTACTTCTAATCTGATTAGGATTATTATCGACCTAAATGGCTTCTATTACTGCCTCAGCTCCAGCAATAACCCGTTTGTGTTGTTTATTCGGCAACAGTATCTTGCTTGGAAGATTTCCAGCTCACTGTTCCGTTATTCAAACTTTATAGTACCGTTATTACGACTCATAGTCGATTTTTATCGGTTATGAAACTTGCAACGGTGAACCCAGTCACTTCAAGTTCTCCTTCTCCATAGTATAAGACAGTATCTTTAGTTCTCTAAGATACTAAAGGATGTTATTAACATCAATCCAGTGACTATCACTAGGATTGGCCCGATTGTGACTCCATATGCTCAAACCGTATGAGACACCAGGTCGCGTACATTTATTTCAATGTACGAGTTATCATAGAGTTCCAAAAACTTTAAATCTATCCCAGTAGATCTTTATTCCTATAATAAATGTTGTTTCTCCCAAGAATTCTACTGAGAATTTTCATGAAAGCCAAGCTTTCACCGATCATTTTATGGGATTATCATTTCCAAGAAATGATATGTGTCATCATTACTTTGGACATTCATTGTCAGTGCGCTCCCACTAACCTCCTTATATACACAAGAATCATTTTCGTTTTGAATTAAATCATACACCATTATGATTACATCAGAACGATAATTCCAAGAAAGCAATGCTTGCTTCAATCCATCCATGGATCGAATTAACTTGCAAACCTTGTTTGCTCGTTTTGGTGCGACAAAACCGTCAGGATGTTATAAACATCCTCCAAAAGGTTTCCGTTAAGGAAATCGGTTTTGGCGTTCAGCTGCCATATTTCATAAATGAAACATGCAGCATCAGCAAGCATTATCCAAATGGATTTAACCATCGCAACGAGTAAAAGGTTTCGTCGTAATCGACACAATGTTGATAACGATACATTTTCGCTACAAGCCTAGCTTAGTACATTGGTATGTTGCCTTCCATGTTTGTCTTCCTTGAAGACTTATATAGTACCAATAGGCACAATGCCTTGCGGTACATCAACTAGTGTCTAAACATAGTTGGTATACATGAGATCCATTTCGGACATCATGGAACTTTGCCATAATAGGGAGTCGATACCTTGTATCACTTCCTCATACGTAGTCAGTTCGTGTTCCTCAATAAGATTGACATTCTTATGAGGTGAGATCAAAAACCCATACCTCTCAGGTTATTTTCTGACTCTCTCCGACTTACGTGGTTCTTGTGTATTCGAAGATTATTGGTATAGTTTCATCCTTGATGAACTATTTGTGTTCCATTAAGGAATCGGTGCCTTGAATAGTATTTCTCTGATTTTCATCGAGTTTTACTTTCCTCCCACTTACCACTACATATCGGTATTTCTCTTAGGAAAATCGCATGGAGAGCAACAATTACATTATTCTCTAGTGAGTTGTATAAGTACTATACTTTGGTTTCCCTAGGATAACAATTATTAGGCACTTATCTGATTTGGGTTTTAGTTTGGTATCATCCAAACATATGCCTAGCATTCCCAAATCTTCCGGAATGAGAAAACCCAGTCTCTTTCCTGTTCATATCTAATATGAAGTCTATCAAACAGATTTTCATGGAACCTTATTCAAAATAAGTTTTGCACTGTTAAATGCGTATCCGTTGAAGGAAATGGTAGCTCAGAGCGACTCATGATTAACCTTATCATGTCTAACAAAATTCGATTTCTCCGTTCAGACACACCGTCAAACTGACATGTTCCGGGAGGAGTCCTCATTGAAATAATACTATACTCTTTCAAGTATATTTGAGAAACTTATTGCTTAAGTATTTTCATCATGGTCTAACTGTGATGGTTTAATACTTTAGCCGATCTGTTTGTCTACTTCGTGTCGAAACTCAAAGTTTCCGATTCGTGTTTCAAAAGAAACACATAACAATAACGCGATGCCATATCCGTAAAGGTCACGAAACATTCATATCCACCTCTAGCCTAGCTAGATATGGGCCCACTTACGTCACTATGAACGAGGGCTAACAGATCGGTGGCACTTGCACTTTTACCAAGAAAAGGTGTTTTAGGCACTTTGCCCAATAAACTAGATTCGTAGACATTATTTGAATAGAATCAAATTTGTCCTAGTACCCACTCTTCGAAAGTGTGGATATACGAGTCTTGTTAATTGTGTCCCAGACAACAATGCCACTTATAAGTTTTATCTTATCAAATAAGTTTGAGCTATTAGTTTGTCATGTTATATGTTTGAGATTTATTTATATTCAAAATATAAATAATGTTATTCACATCTAATGTGCTTATCTCAATATCATCTTTATAAAATAAAACACTTTAGTGTTCTAGAATATAAAGGTATACCCGCAACGGGTTAAACCCTGATATAGAGATAATGTTTCTAGTCAAACTAGTTACATTGTAACAGTTTCCTAATTTAAGTACATACCCGAATAGTAGTTCCTAAACTTAGGTTTCTACGGTTAAAACAACGACTTTCGTCCCGTTTCCGATTCGTAGATAAATCTCAACTGAAGTCAGTATCCTGCTAACCAGCAGATTCTGCACACCAGTGCATATTTATGTACCACACTTAGTATCTAAAATCCAATTTTAATACTAGCAGTGAACATGTTAATGACAAATATATTTGAAGTCGGAGCCTTGCCCGTCTTCAATTCCTTCATGTATGCCTCGTCCATACGACAGTCACGCTTCCAGTGACCCCGTCTGCCACAGTTTAGTCAGACATTCTGGGATATGTCATTTGTCTTTCCAGAAGATTATAATGATTTTGCCTTTGCCCTTTTTCCACACTCCAGAAGCCTTTGGCCAAGCTTTGGTCTTTTGGGATGTCGAAGTAAGATGCGTCTTGCGCTTCTTGCCCTATTGCAAACTCTAGCTTTGTCTCCTTGAGTATAGCCATTAACTCTCCAAGAGTTTTCTATTGCAATTGTACTTCTAAGATCTAATGATAGATCTATGAAGATCCTTCAATTTCAATATCATACTTATAAGGATCTAATCCTTAGTTCTGACTAAGAAATTAAGGAGTCTTTGCTGCAAGCATAATGGATTAAGCACTAAAGTTATCATCACATGAATATTCCAAATATCATGTTCTACTATTTTGCTCAACTCCGGGCTTAGGCTCGAGACGTCACTATATCAAATAAAGTAACTTCTCGGTTACCCAGGACTATCCTGAGATTTTATTCCCAATTTGAAAATTAAAGCCGTTTAAAATATTTTCACCCAGGTTTATATTTTAAACGCTAATCTTTCAATTTATCTTGATTCCAATAGTCCAACTATCGAATCAACGATTTAGGTACTATTTATTATAATGATTACTATAGTCTAACTATATAATCAACTATAATTTAATAGGTTAAATTCAATTATATTGATTACTATAATCCAATTATAAAATCAACTATTAATTGAAATTAGTTAATTCAAATATATTGATTACTATAATCCAATTATATAATCAACTATAAATGAAATAGTTTGAATACAGTCCAACTGTTTTATTTAAAACAACATTAAATATTAGTCTAACTAATATATTAATATAACGTATTGACGAAAAATTTGAACTGAGCGCGTATGGCAAGTAACTAAACGAATATTGCAAATTTAATACTTGCCTCCCACTATTTTTCGGCGAGCCTCTAACCCTCTGTTAAGTACTCGGGAAACCTTGTTTCCTAGTGGGCTAGGATCCCGTTAAATAACACACAATCTTGACTTTGGCCAAAAAATTGTATGATAATTAACTAGGTAGATCTCTAAGATCAATTGGATCCTATCCAATTCCTAGATCCAATAGGTGGACATCCAAGTCCGAAACATATATCTTATATATGCCAATATATCCAATATATTGCCTAACCTTTTTCCTCTGAATTAATTAAGCCTTGGCTTTGGCACAACAAACTTAATGATCTCAGTTAAGCGGAACCCATTGACTATGGAAAGCTTCGTAATCAATGTCGATGGACAAGAAGTGATATTGACTTTGGCCAACAAATCACAACTTGGACAAGACACCGATATGGAACAAAGCCTTCATGATTCAAACACATCCGCGACGGACAAAGGCCTTGACTTTGGCCAACAAACCAGTGCCAGTTTTGGATCTTGAGTAAGAATCACTCAATGGAAGGAAAAACGCTTAATAGTTTGTGAGGGTTTTTCGAGTAATTGGCAACCAATTAATTATCTTTGTTAAGGTCTCATCATCATACACCCTTAAACATGCATTCTAAACACTTAATAAGGCGCGTATAAATAAATATAATAATGATATGCGGATGGATACTTAACACATTGTTCCTAGAACAAATCTCTCCATTTCCTCTCTCCAGCTAGCACAAGTATTACTTCTACCCGATTACATAACACTTCTAAAGAAACCTCATTTGCATTGGGGGGAATAGGTGAGAAGAGAAATACACAGAGTCAATAGGTAATAGGCTGGACACGCAGGCCCAATTAATAAATTCTAAATTTATTACAACAATTTCCAAAATTGTCCTCACCCATCTAATATCCATCTGATATACATTATTCATACATCGCATCCATGTATTCACACAAGCATGTTATCAATCAATCTAATCCAATTAATTAATTTGAAAATTAATGACCATCCAATGTTCAAACAACGATTTGATTTTGCGCGAGTCTGACTCGTTTTTGCGAATAAGTACTCAAAGTACGAATTCTTGAATTAAATTAAACTACAACATTAAATCCAATTTAATTTGCATTTAATACTAATTCATTATTTAATTCCAAATTAAATATTACACTTTATTAACGAACCTTTACGACTTAGATTCTAAATCCAATCTTTACGGGTCTCAAAGCCCGATTAACATCCAATGTCAATTTAATTTAAAGTCCAATGGGCTTTTAATTAATTTCTTAAGGCATTGACTTTTGGTCAATATGGGTCAAACCCAAATACCAAAGCCCATTTAAGGAATCACCCTTATTTGCCAAGAAACTAATTTAGGCCCATTAGGCCCAATTATTATTAAAGGTCCATTAAGTCATAATTGGACTTTATGGAAATGGTTTTGGGCCCAATCGGATCCAACCAATTAGCCTAAACCAAACTTGGCCCAACCAAGCCCATTAAGCCCAATTACAACTTTACAAGCTCAATTCCAAATTTGGCCCAATTAATTAATTTACAAAATTCCAAATTTCACAATTAATTAATTTAAAGTGTATGCCATAATTAATTAACCAAATTAACATTTCCAAAATACTAATTCACTCAATTAATTATGCTCATTGTCATCAACACATGTCCAACACATTTGAATCAAAAAATCAATCATTTCCATGCTTCTTATGTCACAGCATTTTGGGGATTATTTGTCCAATTCAAAATTCAATCCAATTAAATCTCAAATCAACATTTCCCAATTGTTTCAAGTCATCCAATGATCAAAGAAACAAAAAATACCATGAGTTAGGGCAACTCAACCATTCGGCCAAGCCAATGGATTTGGGGAAAATTTGTCCAATCCAATTTTCATCAAATTGACAATGCATAACACTATGTTATCATAATTTAAGCATACTCAAACAATAAATTTCACTCAAACATGCTCAAATCAATTTTACCATAAATTCAATTTCATGCTCAAAATGGCTCTGCCCAAAATTAAGAAAGAAAATGGCCATTGGCCGAAACTAGAGGAGAAGAGAGAAAGAGAGATGTGTTTTTGTTTTCTTAAAACAATAATGAAAAATCAATTACCAAAAATTTGGTATATGGCTTTCAAAAAGTCAAACCAAATTTGGAGCCAAAATTTCATTAAATGCCTCACAACCACTTATTTCATGAATATTGACTGCATGTCAATCACTCAAAGTGACAAGACATCCATCACTTGAATGACGTGCGATGTGATGTGACGCGTGATGTGACTTGTGGGCCGCACTTGATTCGAAATGCGAGTGGGCCCGCAAACACTCCCGTGCTCGGGTTCGCTAATTCTGAATTAACGAATTTTCCGTTGCGACGTAATTAAATAAATTTTAATAAAATATTTTTGCCTAGCAAAATTACTATTCATGTCGCTAACGAATTAATTCTAAATTAACTCGTTCGCCCGAATTAAAATCTAATTTTAATTCAGCGTCGAAATCCAATTTCGTATAATATATTGAATATATATTTTTATCGATTAATTCCAAATTAATCGTTCTCTCTCCTTAATTAATATTTTATCCCAGATAAAATATCTCTATAATTAATCCCAAATTAATTTTCTCTCTCTTATAATTAATCACAGATTAATAAAGTGCGAGTCATACGTCATCGTTGAATCTTCGGGAAGCGACCCATTAGATCCCCGGATATGTTGGCAGTAAATCCGGTCGTCGGACTATCCGAACACGTACGTACCTAGTACTACATTTTTACCGATTTACAAGACATGGTTGGCTTCTAGCAAAGCACCGTGCCTACCCAATTCTCCAAAAATATTCTTACTGGAATATGTAATCTATATCAGGCGTAGTATACGTAGTATTGCGTATTACGATCCAGTATCGGATGTCACGTGCAAGGCCTGGGGCTGGAATTGTGTCTGCCCCGTACGAAACACATATCGGATCTCTGGTAACTAGTCTCTATAATCGGATAATCATGACCTAGTCATATTATCCCGATGACTGCAGTACATAAGTGCACCAGTTCTGTATCCTATGTGATCATCATCTCCATTATGACTGGAGTGATACTTCCGTCTTGACATCACACCCAATATATTACGATTCTCAATATACCCAGAAGAGGCATACACAGAACCTGTTAAAGCTCTGGACGACCAAAACCAAAGTATATTGATTGTCGCAAGTATTAGCGGTGCAAGTCTCAGGTTAAGACCAAATACATCTACCTTGATTCGGACTTCCATAAACACATAGTCATACTACCAATGGAATTACGAGGGGTCTATCCAGAGCGAAGCTGTTTCCGTACCATCGGTAAACACAACCTCCTATTACACTTGCATGAGTATCATATACCCAAATATATGAGAACTATGTCGTTATGCTCCCACAACGCGCACAATTGTAATACTAGTCTATTTCGCATTATCGATGTCCAATCTCGATAATACTACGACTAAGGATATTTAATGATTAAACCTTCATGGATTGATACTGTCTCATATCATTTCAATCCAGAACTAATCATATGGCCCTTTCATCATTTATACATCTTGGTAATCTAATTACAAATGATGAAAGAGCAATTTCCTTTGTCACATAGTTAATTTGTACACAACAACACCATGATCTGTACAAATAGTGATGCTATGGGTCATAACTGTCCAACACTCATTGCCATTGTTCTGACTGGCAAGATGAGGTAGTATTTGTGGCCAAGTATTGTTGCCAGCTCAGGGTCGGGTTATATCCCACCGAGTCTTGATTTCTCTTCGGAATGAGGTCAGAGCATCTCCTTCATGGCCATTGTTCTGATTGGCACAAGAAGGTAGCATTCCCTTGTGGCCAAGTATTGTTGCCGACTCGGGGTCGGGTTATATCCCACATAGTCTTGATTTATCTTCGGCATGAGGTCAGAGAATCTCCCCCATGGCCATTATTCTGATTGGCGCGAGGATGTACCATTCCCTCATGGCCAAGTATTGTTACCAGCTCGAGGTCGGGTTATGTCTCATCGAGTCTTGATTTCTCTTCGGAAAAGAGTCAGAGCATTTCCTCCATGGCCATTATTCTGACTGGCACGAGGAGATATCATTCGTGGCCAAGTATTGTTGCCAGCTCGGGGTCGGGTTATGTCCCACCGAGTCTTGATTTCTATTCGGAATGGGGTCATAGCATCTCCCTCATGGCCATTGTTCTGATTGGCACTAGTAGGTAGCATTCCCTCATGGTCAAGTATTATTGCTAGCTCGTGGTCGGGTTATGTCCCACCGAGTCTTGATTTTTTTCGGCATGGGGTCTGAGTATCTCCATCATGGCCATTGTTCTGATTGGCACGATGAGGTAGCATTCCCTCATGTCCAAGATTTATTGCCAGCTCGGGGTCGGGTTATGTCCCACTGAGTCTTGATTTCTCTCCAGTATGGGGTCGGAACATCTCACCCATAGCCACACGCTAAAGGCCGAATAGTCGCAAAAGTTTAAAAATTATGCCAAGTATTGAAAGGGAAAACAAGTATGCAATTGACAAAAAATATATTAAGTACAAACTGTTATAAGAAAGAACACTGTTTAATACATTGGGCCCCTTCGGGTTTACCCACTTCTTTCAGTCCACGCAGGGACAGATCTTCAAACTCAAGCATGAGGAGTTTCAGTCTCGAAATCGGCAATCGGAGCCTCAGGCTCAGGAGCAATGGTCGGATCCTCAGCCTCGGGTTCAGAAACTGTAACTTAGACTTCCGGCTCTGGTATGTCAGCTATGACCTCGGGATCAACAGTTTGATTGGCGAGCTTGGGGTCAGTTGAGGTGCTGGGATCTCCAGTGACCTGAAGCACTATGGACACCAGTTCAGGATCTTGAGTGGGCTCGGGGTTCGGGAAGATTAGGCGTAGGGCATAATCTTTGGTTATTTCCCCTTTGCAAAGCTTCACCATGGTTTGTACCACATCCAAGTTCATCTCCGGTAGGAGCTCTTTGAGGATGAATATGTAATCTTTTAACCCCTCGAGTTTGGCTCGGTCCAGCTCGGCATTATGCCTAGCCTCTATCGCCCTCAAATCCTCCAAGGCTTTGTCTCTATGTATGCTCAACTCGTCAACTTTGTCCTCGGCCTTAGCGATCCTCCATTTCAATGACCCGACTTCGACATTCAGGCAAACAGCCCGACCATCACATCATCCATTTATTTCTTGGTAAACATTACGGCCTTTTGGAGGGATTCAACTTTGGAAGTTGCTTCAGCCTCAGTTTTCTTCTGATTTTTGTTCTCAGCCTCGAGCTGCAGTATCCTTGCATTGAGTTCCTCCTCCCTCTTGGTCATTTCCACCTCACGTTCAGTCAGATGGCTTTAAAGCCTTTGTACCTGACCTCTTTCAGATAAAAGGTTCTTTAGCAGGTCCTTATTGGTGGACAGAGCATAATCGACCTTCAAAATACGAAAGAAATGAGTTAGTTTGGATGGGTGAAAAATGCAATTTCAGAAGGGAGAGATGTTTACATCTTGGAAAATGGTGCAAGACTTCTCGATTATGTCTATGGGAGAGACATCTTCGAAATGAGAGATCCACTTCGGGGGTACAATGGTCGCTATATGGTTGAAGATAGGGACAAGATGGGCCCCAACGTCCCTAACCCCCTCGGAAAAATCATCCAACCTAAACAGTGGGGCGTCCTTTCTAGTTTGAGCAGAGGTCATGGCAATGGTTTTCCCCTTAGTTGTTTTCTTTGCTGCGGGGGGTGACACAGGCTCCTCAGGTTCGTCACTTCTGATTGTATGGCGACATTTTTTGGATGGTTGGGGAGGAGTTCCAGAAGTTTGGGCTGGCGGACTCAGAGCTCGGAGTGTTAATATGCCTTGGGGGTCCTAGTTGGAGTGGTGGTCACTACGGATTTCCGTTTAGCTTCCGGAGAAACTGAGGTAGTAATACGTGCTCGGGAACTGTTGGAAACGCATCGGCTAGAACACTGCAAAAGGGATTAGACCCTTCCCCTCGGCCCCTTTGAGCTCGACATTCCTGCAAGAGACAAAACAGAAAAGATATTTAGAATATGAGAAAGATGAATAAGTAGAAGAAAAACTACATGCAGTATTAACGGCTCAGATGGTATCTACCAAGGAGCATTTGTGGCGGTGGTATGCTCGGGATAAGGCCTGATTTGACAAGGGCCGAATGATCAACAATATCCTTGCACTAGCTCGCGAATGCCACGACTTTCTTTATTCTAGATTGAGTTTGGTGGCTTACTTTGGGAAGGTCACTCCAGCAAGCTGAAATTGGTTCAAGAGTTAACAGTATTGTTAGAAGTCCGAAGGAATATGAAGAGGGGGTCGGGCTCTTACCTCCATCCGAGAAGGTGTCGAGGACTAAGATCAGATGACTATCGGCTGTTCGGACTCGTCCATAGTCACCCGTGGCCCAGAACCATTTATCCTTGAAGTTCTTGTTAGATGAGTGGAGGTCGTAAATTAAAAGGGGAACCCCAGCATGCGTAGTAAGGTAGTACCAATCGATGTAAGGTTTCGGGTTGGCATTCAGCCGGTACATTCTCTTTACTTCCTCAAAGGTCGGCTCCCCCAAACCTACTCGATGCCAGATCACATGAAGACTGGCTAATAACCTCCAGCTATTCAAATTCAGCTGACAATGGGGGATTTCCATAGAGTGCAGCATTTTGGCGAAGTACTCTTGGAGGGGCAGTCGAAGTCCGATGTCGAAGAAGGTCGAGCAAAGTGCTAGTGAACCTTCATCAGTTCGGCTCGCATATTTAAGAAGTGATGGAATTTCTAACTGGATGTCAGCAGGGATGGCGAACCTCTCCTTTAAGATGTCCAACTCAGAATTTGTGATTGCAGAAGGTCGGACCATATCATGATTGGAAATTTTCAGAAGAGATCGCTCAGGGTCAGGTCGGGATATCCGTTTTTCGTATGATTGGTTCTCTTCCTCAGAAGGGGTCAGAGTGGTGTCGAGATCCTCGAGACTTTCTGAAGAGGCCCAGAATGCAGCCCATGATAGACGAACCACCACAATGCATGTTCCAAAAAGTCCAATCCCGAGGTCTCGAGCTAAGAAGATCCAGGAAGCTATGCATGGATTCATACAGAAGATTGTATCTGACTATTCTGGGAATTTTACTATATTGAGTATGGGATTGAATCTGGACGACCCCAATATGGTGAATCTTATTCAGGCCGTGGAGCAACGAGATACTTATGCCTATTTTATTATAGTTATTTGACAATTGTTATTACTTTATTTAAGGCTTGACATTTCTTTTATTTCGGCATTTATTTATGTTTGAGTGTTTTTTTCTTTAGATTATTATTTTATGTTTAGGAATTAGGTTAAGCGTGCAAGGGTTTGCACGTGGGGATAACTTAGCTTAGTTTTAGGATACGCGGCTGTTGGCGTGTGGGTAGTCTCATCTTTTATTCTTTTGGGTTAGGGTTTTGGTTGAAGCCTCCTTATAAAAGGCTAACTTTTTGGTTATATTCAACAACTATTTTCAATAAAAAAAAATTACATCAATTTCATGAACTTTGAGGAACCCTCAATTTGTTCTCACTGGTTTTTGGCTTATCAAAGATTTGCTAACCCTGTGTGGCGCCTCATTAGCACTCTAGATTTTTGTTGCTTGTTCTTCAGAGGTTTAGAGTTTTGTTATCTGAACTGTCTTGGCTTTCTTGGGAACGGTTCCAATCTTGTGTGGGTTTGTCTGGCTTTGTTCCAGGCAGGTTCTCATCAATTGGTATCTGGAGAAAATGTTTGAAGGTCAGGTCACATATCTGTTCTAATTTTTTCGTTCACTCTATTGTCGCATGTGTTCTATTCTGCATTTGTTTCTTTCCTGCGTTTTTTCTTATACCTTTTGCGTCTTTTTTTTTACTTCTGTGTTTGCTGTCTTGTTTTGTATTCTGTTTGTGCGTATTTCTCCTAGCTGTGTTTTTCCTTGCCTGCGTTTGTGCGATTCGCGTAACCTAAGGTTCTAAAGCCTTAGGCTCTTTGCGGCAGTAGGTAAAACTTGGTGAGATTTTGGAACTAATCGAAATCAGGTCTAATCCACAACATCAAACGGTTTAGAAGGTCCGAGTGACGCGAATTAAAAAAAAAAGAGTAAAAAATTTTTAAATTTTACCTACGTGCAATTTTTTTCCTAGCATTCGTATTGTTAGGACGAGGTGATTGAGATAGTTTACTTGTGCGTATTAAAAATTTCATATTTCGAGTGTAACCGCTTACCTGCTGTCATATTTTCCGCAATCGATAGTGTGCTTGTTTTCCTTCTTCCATCGCATTTAACTAGTTTTTTTTAATTCATTCTCGTAAATCATGTCAGCATCTTATTTCCCTTCTGCTTGTGTCTGCCTATCTGTTGTACTTGTGATTGAGCTGAATAGTGATTAGGATAAAATTAAGGATTTCAACCATACTAGGCTCAAATCCTTTGAGAACCCATCCGAGAGCAAGAGATGTAAAAGGCAAGTGTGGGTGAGCTTAGTTTCGGGTAAAAGTCATTTGAGTGATAAGCAGTAAAGAATTAGAATTGTGAGGATTTTGTCATTTTCTTTGCTTTAATTGTTTTTTTTTTCTATTACTAACTTTTGTTGCAGTTGTAGAGTTGAAAAAAAAAAAGAAAATATTTAAATAGTAAGTATGTCCAGAGAAGGCGCAGCTCCGAGTCAAAGTGCCAATTATCCACAGGAGCCCGAATTACGAGCTGTGGCGAATACTGTGACAGCGCTTCAGTAAGAGTTTGCGCGGGTATTAGAGTTGATGAGAGATGCTCGAGATGAGGTGCAGGCGATGAGACACAATACCCCACAGAGGAATAGGCCAACACGACCTACTAGAGCTAATGAGGCAAGGCACGTACCCCCCCAGGACTGGTGGGCGACGGACTGTACCCATGGATGAAATGAAGGCCGAGAATGAGTTTGATTATGATTAGGAGTTTGATAGAGTATCAGAGGTAAATATGGGTGAATTTCGACCTAGAAGAGGTAAGAATGAAATATCGTTCATGAGACATCATGAGAATGAGGAAGATGGTAATTTAGGTAAAATCAAGATGACTATTACTTCTTTCCAAGGCAAGAGTAACCCCGAAGTTTACCCAGAGTGGGAACGTAAGCTAGAGCTCTTTTTGACTATCATAATTATTCCGAGTTTAAGAAGGTTAAGTTGGCGGTTATTGAATTTACTGATTATGCACTTCTCTGGTGGGACCGAATGATGATAAACATTCGGAGGAATAGGGAGCGCCCGATCACTACATGGGCCAAATTGAAAACAACTAGTTATGAGGAAGTGGTTTTTACTAAGTCATTACTATCGAGATCTGTATCATAAACTTCAGAATCTTACACATGGTTTCAGAGTGTGGAAGACTACCACAAGGAGATGGAAATTGTGATGATTCGTGCAAATGTCGAGGAAGACCGAGAGGCCATTATGGCACGGTTTCTAAGTGGGCTGAATATGGAGATTGCAAATGTAGTGAAATTGCAACATTAAATGGAATTAGAGGATATGGTACATATGACAATGAAAGTGGAACGCTAACTAAAGCGAAAAACTACATTAAGAAGCAATTTGGGACCAAATAATACATGAAAGCCAAAATGGGTAGATAATGACAGGGATGGCACCATATCTAGGTTTATATCAGAGGCCCCAAAACCAAGGGAAGATTTCACCA
This sequence comes from Zanthoxylum bungeanum, assembly GCA_019454045.1. NCBI lineage: Eukaryota > Viridiplantae > Streptophyta > Magnoliopsida > Sapindales > Rutaceae > Zanthoxylum > Zanthoxylum bungeanum. The sequence continues at coordinate 6,800 of SKCR01043304.1, read as the reverse complement.
CCAAACCTAAACAAAAATTCGATACCCCACCAAATAGAAGTCATGACCTTAAATATTTCAAATGTCTGGGAAGTGGCCATATCATCATAGTGCCCTAATAGAAGGACCATGTAAATGGGGGTGATGGTGAGGTAATTTCAGACGGTGAGGATGTTGCGGAGGAGGTTCCTGAGTTGGAGGTCGCCACTGATGAAGAAAGGGTTAAGTATGCAGCCAAGAAGGAGTCCCTTCTGACCCGTCGTGCTTAAACTACTCAGGCCAAGGTTAAAGATGATATGGTACAACATCGGGAGAACATATTCCATACTAGAACAAGGTATGTAGTGTGATTATCGACGGGGGTAGTTGTACTAATGTGGCCAGCACAATACTTGTTGAGAAGCTGGGTTTGACTTTACTTAGACATCCTAAGCCTTATCGTCTGCAGTGGTTGAATAACAGTGGCAAGGTTAAAGTCAATAAGTAGGTCTTGGTTAGCTTTATTATTGGTAAATACAAAGATGAGGTGTTATATGATGTAGTCCCCATGCAAGTTGCGCATTTATTACAATGGCGTCCTTGGCAATTTGATAGAAGAGTGATGCATGATGGGTTTTGAAACAGATATTATTTCGAGCAAGATGGAAGAAAAGTTACACTTATTCTGTTGACACCACATGAAGTCTTTGAAGATCAAATGTAGTTATAGGCTTCTACAAGGACAACACCAGCGAGCGAGATCGAGAATATGAGTCGAGGGGATGAGGTTAACAGTTCCAGAGGAGTGAGCGAGAGAAACACTGAGCGTGCATAAAATAATGAGCTTGTGGGTAGAATGAAAAATAGTTTCTTTGCTAAAGAATGTGAATTGAGGAGAGTATGCCAAGAATAAAGTTATGATCCTCCTTTTGTATAAAGAAACTCTTCTGAGTTCTTATTACACTAACCCTAACGCTGTTTTGCCTAGTGTGTTTACTTCTTTAATGCATGATTATGATGATGTGTTTGTAGAGGAGATACCTCATGGTTTACCACCACTTCGAGGTATTGAGCATCAGATCGACTTCATCCCAGGGGCAGTCATTCCTAATCGACCAGCGTACCGCAATAGCCTTGAGGAACTAAGGAGCTCCAAAGGCAAGTGGAGGAGTTGATGAGTAAATGGTACGTACAGGAGAGCATGAGTCTGTGCGCAGTTCTAATCTTGTTAGTCCCAAAGAAAGATGAGACATGGAGAATGTGTGTGGACTGTCGAGCATTCAACAATATCACTGTAAAGTATCGCCACCCTATCCCTAAATTAGATGATATGTTGGATGAATTATATGGATCTTGTATTTTTTTTCAAAAATTGACCTTAAAAGTGGGTACCATCAGATTAGGATGCGGGAAGGGGATGAGTGGAAGACTGCCTTTAAAATAAAATATGGGCTATATGAGTGTCTTGTGATGCCATTTGGGCTTACAAATTCCCCTAGCACTTTTATGCGTCTAATGAATCATGTTTTGCGTGCCTTTTTTGTTGGGGTTTTAAGGGGTAGTACGGGTAACGCAGCGGAACGGGGAAAATCAAAATTTTCCAATTTCAAAAATTTTTCTTAAAAAATTAAAATAAACTTATTTATTTTAATTACTCAATAGTTAAAATCTGAAATTTTGACCTAAGAAATTATATTTCTTCTTAATTGCCGAAAATGCCAAAAACTTTCAATTTTAATCATTTTAGTCCTAAGTTGTTCAAAACAAACTTAGGTGATTTCCAATCACAACCAAAATAATTTTTACATCAAATATACATGAAAAACAGAATTCCGAAAATGTTTTCCAGATTTTTCATAAATTACATAATTGCCCCAAAACTTTGCATTTTTAGTATTTTGGTCCTTAAATTGTCAAATACAATTTTGAATGATTCCAAATCAGTACCAAAGTGATTTTAACATATCATACACATCAAATTATAAAGTACAACTCAAACCCACAATTTCTTACAAATTGCCGTGAACCCCTCCTAGTTTCCAACTTGTGCATTTTAGTCCAATCTTGTTCGAAACAAGTCAAGATGAAATCCAATCATCACCAAACTTGATATACATCATATATACATCATTACACAACACATACATGAAAATCCCCAAATTTGGAAAGGGTATAAACCTTAATTTTACAAAACATCAATATGATCAAATTATACCAAATTAAGCAAATCCAATGTTTCAATCAAGTCTCTACCACACCAAACAAGTCTCACCACTTTGAAATAACTCTAGAGCAATTCTAGGTCATCAATGAGTGGCCCAACAACTCTAGAATGGCAACTAGATAATCAAATGATCAAAAGTGTGTTAATAAACCATTTACAAGCTCACTTTGTTTATATACATGCATACTACTTTCATTCAAGCTTACAAACCACTTATTACAATATTAAGATAGTATAAAAACATGTGAACAACCTATATTGTAGATAAGAACCCTAGAAACATTTTTCTAGTTGAAGAAAAGTTGAAACTTACTTTATAACCAAGTTTTCTTCAAGTCTTTCTCAAGTTCTTCACTTTTCTCTCAACCTAATCTTTTGTAATATTTGGAGGCTTGGAAAAAGGTTGAAGCAAATGAAAAATATTAGGGGTGGGCAAAAAAACCGACCGAACCGAACCAAACCGCAAACCGAACCAAACCGGACCAAATTTACGGTTTTTTTCCTAACGGTTCGGTTTGTGGTTCGGATTGGCCCACCCCAAACGGTTTAAGTTCGGTTCAAGAGCTAATCCGAACCGCACCTGTTAAAGAACCGAACCGAACCGTTATAATTAAAAAATTATATATTTTTATAAAAAATTGTATTTTTCTTTTAATTTTATTCTTAAATTTATTGTTAATATATTTATTTGTTAATACTTTTATTCTTCAATTTATTTGTTAATACTTTTATTCTTAAATTTTTTATTTTATGGTAGCATTATTATTCTTGAAAGTAAGATGTTGGATTTGTCTCTTAATTAGAATTATGGTAGCATCATTATTCAAGGTAATTTTTAAAAATACAAGAATTAATTGTGCCTCATTTTTCAATCCTTAATGGATTGCATGTGACCCCTGGAGTCACAGCTTACACCCTAGCACTTCATACTATTCGTTGGATATACTATTTTTTTTCTTCACTTAAGTGGATGAAAATTTGTTTTAAATATAATAATCTGTAAACCGAACCGAACCAATCCGTAAACCGCTGGTTAAAAAAATTTTCAATCCGAACCAAACCGTTATTTAATGGTTTGGTCTGAGAGGTAAAAAATCCGAACCGTAAAATATGGTTTGGTTCGGTTTTTAGCAAAAACCGAACCAAACCAAACCGCGCCCACCCCTAAAAAATATAACACTTTATATATGGTAGGGTTAGGGCCGAAAATTGCTTAATAAAAATAAAAAAAGATATTTTCCAATTTAATCAAAATTAAATAAATATCTTAGAAGTCAAATTCAATTTGACAACCATTTCTTTTAATGCAAAGTCAAACTTATACACAAAATATTCATTTCCTAACTTTATCATAATGGTAGATATTTATATTTTAATTACTTTAATTATTTAAAAATTAAATAATTAATTAATTAATTAAATACAAATATCTCAAATATATGTATTATATTTACTTTAAATATCTCAAATACATATATTAATGATATATATCAAATATCATAATTTGACAATTAATTAATGTGTATTTAATAATATCAAATATTAAACAAAAATACCCAATAATTATGAAATGACGGTTCGGCCCCTAATGCATGTATCTTTCGTTTAACAGTTAAACGAATTATAAATAATCACCATTATTTATAATAGTCGCTCTAGTGCTCTACGAGTATATTTCATTAGTGAGACTCTCTAGATTCAGGCATATCCATCACGAAATCCAATTTCGTGTCCATAATCTACCCACCCGTAAATTATGACGACCACGGATAAACTAGTTGAATCATACAGGTCGAGGTCATTGCATACATATAATCCCTCCATCACAAGTATTCGGATTATCCCAGAGATATAGATATAAACGTCAAATCTCTATAGGTATAATCCAGTCGACGTATCTATTAGCAATCTCTAAATAACACTCGAAACTTACTTCTGAAGTATACCACAGCCATGGATTTAACAGATTGCTAATCACATATGGACTACCTATGCTCTTGATGATCGGAAAATTTATCACTATTTACCGCCCCTTTTGACCTAATATTTTATATGGTTTCTCGGGTTTTATGAATGTTTTGATGTGTTTTAGTTTATTTTGCAGACAAAATAAAATCGAGACTCAATGGAATCAATCAGGACAAAATACGGAACAAATAAGGGTAAAAACTGGACTTGATATTTGCATTTTAGAGGTTGGAAACTTGAAATGGCGTTCTAACGAAGTACAATTTCAGAAATTTCAGCTTTGTGTAAATTTTGTATTTTGGCCATAACTTTCTACTCCGATATCGGATTGAGATGATTCAAGTTCCTGATTAAATAAGACTCAAATATCTACAACTTTGACGTTCATAATAATTTCAAATTCGGAAGTTTTTCATGATCGAAATTGATTAAACATCCTGAAGTGTGTTATGTGTAATTATTAAAATCATTTTCAAAACAAAAAAAAAATGAAAAAAAAAATAAAAATGAAAATTGTTTAACTTCCACCAAACATGGAGGATTTGGTGCCATGTTTTGTGCCATGTTCGGTGTCATGTTTGGTGCCATGTTTGGTGGAGAAATTTGTGGAGGAAAAATTTTGCCTATAAATACCAAGCCATTTCATTTGTAAATTTCATATTTTCCTTGGTTTCTTGAATAAGAATTAAGGATTGTATCTTGTGTGTTTAATTTAGTAGTTTGTAATGTATTTTTATTTTCATTTTTTGTAGTAATAACAATTTGAGTGTTTTTATTTTCTTTTATGTTTAGTAATTAATTTCTGCTGGAGGAAGGGTGAAACCTTTAATATGATAATGTAGATTAATCTCACTTAATTTATAATTTAGAAATTATAATTTAATAATATGGATTAAAATTGATACCGCCTTAATGGATGGTTTTATTTATTTGACATAATGTGACACCGCCTATATGGTCGGTCTTTAAGTGACAGATGATTACCGTCTATATTTGGTCGTTTATGGACAAATAATAACACCGCATTTATGGTCGATTTGACTTAATTGGGTAACATTAATAATTTCTATATTATAATAAAGTGAGATTTCTACATTTGAAATATTAAAGGTGGATCCCCTAACCTCAGCACTTTATTTTTATTCTAGGGAAGTGATGAAACACAATATTCACATGCTTAATAATTGATTTAATTATATTATGTTTAATGTTTTAGGTTGTTTATTGAATCTTAAGCTTAATGCTTCTTGTTGCCTGATCACCAATAAAATTGATGTGGTAAACTTAAAATAAACTTGGAAAAGGGATTTTAGGTTTCAACCTTAGATCCAATAGCTCACGATCTCACCTTGGGGTAAAAGTCTATTAGATAGATTTCCTTACATGATAGGAATATACCTGTCGGGCAGGGGTAGCCATAATTGGAACTTGAACTTAATGAATTTAGATAACTTGGTTAACATAGGAATATGATTAATTGAGTTATTTTGGGTGTTTGCATCTGACCATCGGAAGAGGCTTTTGCATATCTCCGTGTTCCAAGTTAGCAAACTGATTTATTATACATATATAAGAGAATCAATTCACCATTAGAATAATATTGTGTGGAATCATAACCCTAGATGTTTGTGTCTTTTGTTTATTTTCCTTAGTATTTTCTTTTGTGTTTTTATTTATTTATTTATTTAGCAAATCCACATTCAACCAATCAATCAATCAATCATTCTCTTCTCCTTTTAATTAGATACATGTAAATAATTAGAATCAATAATTAATAACAACAATAGAAATTAAGTCCTCGTGGGATCGATATTTTTATACCACTTGAGCGATATGTGCGCTTGCGTTATGTGTGTGATTTCACCGATAAGCTCTGTACACATAACTGACAGATCCTATCTTGACACACAGAGGATATCTTGAGGATCGGTCTACACCAAACGAACAGGCGGAGGTCTGATCTAAATAGATCGGTGACGTGAATGCCATTTAAGTGTGGAGGATGCCTCATACATCCACAGTGGTATCTCAAGTCGAAGGACCACTATGCTATTCAACCCGAGAAGATTCTTAATGATGTTGGTGTATCATCCATTAAGAATATTCGGTGAGTCGTTCAGTGTTTATCCACTATAAACTCCTACACGTCTATACGAGTCTCCCAAGACTCATGGTTCATTGGGATAAACCATCGGACCAAGTCACGATATACGTTATGTACTAATCTCAACGGATTTAACTAACCGACCCGTGTCAGTAAATCTTGATCATGAACTTTATTTGATAATATATTTCTAGTAGTGACACTTCCCAATGTCAATTACAAACTACTTTGTAACTGCGTACTACATTATATATTATCGGGTCTTTGTCTAATATATATATATATATATCACTAAATCAGATTTAGTTTCAATCTAATAGTAATTATATCGAATACGTATATAAAAACAAGAGGTGCAACCACTAAAAAGTAATATTATGGAAAAAGAGGATGCTCGTATTCATGAATCGGACATAAATATGGTCCGGATTTATGCTCTGAGCACCAACCCCAATATTTTTGGGTAAATTTGTAGTCGTATATTTTGATGATATTTTAGTGTACAACAAGAATTTAGATGAGCATGTAGGACATGTACGATGTTTT
>SKCR01043303.1:0-57235 GCA_019454045.1 Zanthoxylum bungeanum | reverse complement strand
AGATGCCATTGTGGGCACATGAGACATCTTCTACACTTAGATGGTAGTCACATCACCGATCTATTTAGATCAGACCTCCGCATGTTCGTTGGGTGTAGATAGATCCTCAGGGTGTCCTATGTGTATCAAGATAGGATCCGTCAGTTCTGTGTACCAGAGCATAGGTAGTCCATATGATTAGCAATCAGATAAAACCATGGGCCCGTGGTATAGTTTAGAAGTTAGTTCCAAACATTCTTTTTGAGATTGCTAATAGAATAGTCGACTGGATAATCCCTATAGAGATTTGACGTTTACATCTATATCTCTGGGATTTATCCGGATACCTGTGACGGAGGAATTATACATTTTCCATGACCTCGACTTGTATGATTCAGCGAGATTATCTGTGATCGTCATAATTTACAGGTGGATAAATTATGGACACGAAATTGGATTTCATGACGGATATGCCTGAATCTAGAGAGTCTCAATAATGAAACATACTCGTAGAGCACTAGAGCAACATTTATAATAATATTGATTATTTATAAAGACGTTTAAAGGTTAAACGCAAGATACATGCTAAAGGGACCCGATAGTCATTTGCTTAATTATTGTGTATTTACATTTAATACTTGATTAATTTAAATACACATTAATAATAGTCAAATTGAGATATTTGACTAATATCCTAAATGAATATATGTATTTGATATTTAATGTAAATATAATACATATATTTAATATATTTGTATTTAATTAATTAATTAATTATTTAATTGTTAAATGATTAAATTAATTAAAATATAAATATCTTAACATTTGGATATTTGGATTAAATGATTTAGTTGCCTTTTTGACTTAATTAAAATATGTATAAAGTGTTATTAGATATTTAAATCAAGTTGATCAAATTTTGTTCAAATGAAATTGAAATTAAAATTGTTGTATATATGCTTGTGAAATTCGGCCAAAGGCCATTTGTGAGCAAGTATATATTGTTTTCATTTTCATTTCATTTCTAACCTAATACACTTTACAAACTCCATTAAAAGAAACAAAAGAAGCTTGTGAGGAAGAAGAAGAAAAAGAAAGAGAAAATCAAAGAAAGCTTAAGATTTAGTAAGTTTTCTCAACTTACCATTAGAAAGGAAAATGTTCCTTAGGATCTAGGCTACATCTTGTGATGTTATTAGTTATTATTTCTTTATTCTTTGTGTTTTCGGTGAATGGAACTTTGATGATGAAGTGTTGAGCATGTATGATGATGGAAACTTGTGACTAGTGTAGTTATAAGTATTCTTTTATGTTTTTGGAAACTTTGTTGCTAATCTAGGGTGTTGACCCACTCTTAAATGACCTAGATTTGATCTTAAGTTGTTTCATTGTGTTGAGACTTTAATGGATGGAAGGAAGAATGATGATTGAACTAATTGATTTAACCAATTTGGTCTAATTTATCCAATTTAGAAATTGAAAAATTAGGGTTTAAGACCTTGTCCAAATTTGGGGCTTTCCTTATGTTGTGTATAAGGATGTTTATATGATGCTATAAAGTTTCATGTTGATTGGAGATTACATCTTGATATGTTTTGAAGCATGAAATCACAAAGTGCACCATTTGGCACCCTAATGGTGCATTCGGCCAAATGAGAGAAATTTGGGGATTTTGTTGCTTGTGGTGTTTTGATGTTTTGAACATGCTAAGTTCATCATAGAAATGATTTAGAATCATTCAAAATTGATTTGATCAATTTCTGACTAAAATGGACACAAATACCAAGTGTAAGGGCAATTCGGTAAATTCACTTAAATATGATTTATTGAATTTTATTTCATAATTTGATTATTGGATAATTAAATAAATATGTTTATTTAATTAATCCGAGAAAAAATTTTGAAATCGGAAAATCTGATTTTCCATCGTTTTCCGCTGCGTTACCGAATTTAGCCCCTAAAAACCCCTACAAAATGGTATCAGAGCGAGTCTGATTCTAGGCCCCCTAAAATGAATAGCCTTTAATTGAATCAATGTTTAATCATGTTTTCTTGACTTTATACATGCTTATTATAATCTAATTTGGTTAGATTTAGGGTATATGACACTTAACGGAAAATCCCTAATTAATAAGGGTTTAATGTAATTATGTATTTGATGCATGTTATGTGGTCCGTCTTGTCAATACGGTTTATGAATACTTCTCTGTGACTACATCCGAGACCATGCCTCTGCTGTGAGGGTGTAGCCGATAGAGATTTATTTATACCAGATGTATATTAGATACTAGATAAATTCAAGCGAAAGCGAAATTCTGAACGTGCCCTAGCTGTCAGGATTACGTAAGTAACTGAGTTTATCATTGACGAGTTTAACCTTGGTACGTCTCCTTGTGGGCCTGCCTTCACAGCGACAACGAGAAACGACCAGGACCGGAAACCCAGGAGTCACTATTGAGTGATTGACAAATGAGTTGTCTACCTGATGAATATACGTAGGCGAGACCGTGCCACTGCTATGAGTGAAATATATTCACGGGATCCACTTTTCACTATTGTATTTAATTTATTATTAAATCTTTGTATTCTGTTTGGGGATTACAGTATTGCATGATTTAGTGGGAAGGGCATTTTTAGATTAAAAATCCATGATCTAGTTTATGCTTATGATATTATATGAAACTGCTTAATTTATGCCAACCGTTTTTCGTGATCTATATGATAGATTACGATTGTCGATGGCGGTACCATCACAAATCAGTTTGCGCGTATGCTTGATGCGAACAAACTCAAAGGCGCTGAAAACTTCGCTGACTAGGACTTGGATTTGATGATTGTCCTCGCTTCTGAGAAACTGGGATATGTTCTTGAGGGTCCGTTGCCACTTGCTGTTGGTGCGGATGCTACGGAGGAGCAACACCAAGTTTTTGAAACTTTGAAGAATGATGATTTAAGAGTTAAATCATACATTCTTAGTTCGTTGTCTCCGGGACTCAAGAAACAATATTATGGCATGTCATACCTATACAATGATGACTCGATTGAGACAGTCATTTGAGAACCAAGAACAAGTGATTGTTCACAAAGTCGCAATGGAACTGTTCTATGCGCGGTTGGATGAGGGGCAAGCTGTTAGCCCGCATGTTCTTCAAATGATCGATTTGATCGATCAATTGAGGCAACATAATCTCATTCTAAATGACATTCTCGGTAGGAGTGTCATTCTTGGTTCTCTCCCAGCTTCATATCGCCAGTTCGTGATGTATTTCAACATGAATGGGACTATCTGTACCTACCATGAGTTACATAGGATGTTGCTCACGGCGCGGAGGAGGACCTTAAGAAGGGAGTACCGACTCGCCCTTCTAGACCCACTTCTCTTTTCGCCTCTTCCCAGGCCTGGCCAAAGGGAAAGAAGAAGAAAGGAAGAAGAAGAAGGGTTTTGGTCCTCAACCGCAGGCAAAGATAGCTAAGCCCAAAAGGGCTTCTGAAGACAAGTGCCATCACTACAGCAAAGTCGGGCACTGGAAAAGGAATTGACCTGACTACATCGCCCAGCTGAGGAGGGAGAGAGCATCTACATCAGGTACATTTATTTTTCCAGTTATTGATATATCTTTGGCTTGTGAAGCCGTTACATCCAACTGGATTTTAGATTCTGCTTGTCTCATTCACATTTGCAATTCGTTGCAGGTGCTGAAGGAAAGTAGGAGGCTGAAGCCCGGAGAGATGCAGTTGCGATTCGGGAGTGGAGACTCTTTGGATGCAGTTGCAGTGGGAGTATACGAGATCTCATTGCCGAATGGGACACTTTTGTTAAATGAATGCCATTTTGTACCATGATGTGTAGCTAATATTATATCACTTTTTGTATTGGATACATAAGGCTTTTGTATTAATATTAAGAACACTCTTTATATTTATATGATAGAAATAATATTCAGATCATTAGTTGTCCAAACCATCATAGTCATTATACATTGCAAACTTCAAAAGATATTTTAAATATTGGAGTTAATAAACGTAGTTTACCTGTAATTAATGATACTGAACTTTGGCATATGCGGCTTGGTCACATAGGCGTTAAACGCCTTACCCAGTTGGTTAGGAATGGTTTGATACCAGATCTCACCATTGAATCCTATCCAATTTGTGAATCCTGTATTCAAGGTAAGATGACCAAAGCCCCATTTTCTGGTGTTGGACACCGAGCCACTAACTTACTGGAACTCGTACATTCTGATGTATGTGGTCCACTAAGTCAGACTGCTCACAGTGGTTATTCATACTTCGTTACCTTTACCGATGATCTGTCACGGTATGGTTATGTCTATTTGATGCGACATAAATCGGAAACCTTTGAAAAGTTCAAAGAGTTCCGAAATGAAGTAGAAAAACAAACTGGTAAATATATTAAATGCCTTCGATCTAATCGAGGAAGCGAATATATGAGTGGTGAGTTCATGGATTATATGAAGGAGAATGGGATTCTCGCTTAATATACTCCTTCAGGTACTCCACAGCACAATGGAGTGTCTGAGAGGAGAAATCAGACTTTATTGGATATGGTCCGATCAATGTTGAGTTTCACAGATTTGCCCTATTATTTATGGGGCTACTCTCTTTTAACAGCTGCATATCTTTTGAACAAGATTCCTTCAAAGGCTGTTCCTACGACTCCGTATCAGATATGGTTCGGTAAGAGACCGAATCTTAATTATAATAAGGTTTGGGGTTGTCCTGCCTATGTCAGGGTGACTCAGCAAGATAAGCTTTCGCCTCGAGGGCAAAAGTTTAGGTTTGTTGGATATCCTTCGAATACGAGGGGATATCTGTTCTATGATACCGAGCATCGAAATGTGTTCGTAGCTCGCTTCGCAAAATTTCTAGAAGTAGAATTTTGTCAGAAGGTGGTAATCATAGACAGTTGAGCTTGATGAAGTCCAACCTGAAAACAATGAAGGAACCTGAAGTTCAAGTAGATGAAGGACCTTCAACATACACACTCCGTAGGTCTAAAAGGGTATCTAGACCTCCTGAATACTTGTATTTGATACAAGAAAAGAGTCTGGATGTTCTCTTAGTTGAAGAGACAGATCCTTTTCACCTATAGAGAATCGATGTTGGACATCGACTCTGTGAAATGGCAAAGTGCCATGAAATCCGAGATAGACTCAATGCATGAGAATCAAGTTTGGGACTTGGTTCCGCTTCCTAAAGGAATTGTTCCTATCGGTTATAAATGGGTTTACAAGAGGAAGCGCGGGCCTGACGGTAAGGTTGAGACTTACAAGGCCCGACTGGTAGCAAAAGGTTACACGCAGCGACCTGGCGTCGACTACGATGAAACTTTTTCACCGGTAGCAATGCTTAAGTCTATTCGGATTTTGCTTTCTATAGCTGCGTATCATGACTACGAGATTTGGCAAATGGATGTCAAAACGGCTTTTCTAAATGGATTTCTTGATCAAGAAATCTATATGGAACAGCCGGAAGGTTTTGCGTCCAGTAAAAACTCGGGCATGGTATGTAAGTTTAATAAGTCCATTTATAGACTTAAACAAGCTTCACGAAGTTGGAATCTTCGATTCGACGAGATTATTAGATCGTCTGGTTTTCTCAAGAATTCAGAAGAATCATGTGTGTATCAGAAGGCCAGTGGGAGCATGGTCGTATTCTTAGTCCTATATGTTGATGACATCCTAATCATTGGGAATGATTTAGGTATGTTACAAAGCGTAAAAGCGTATCTCTGTAAGAATTTCTCCATGAAGGACCTGGGAGAAGCTTCATATGTTTTAGGGATAAAACTCTATAGAGATAGACAGAGGAGGCTGATTGGGTTATCCCAATCAACGTACATAGATAAGATCTTGGAACGATATAATTTTGGTAACTATAAGACATCAAACATACCGTTGAGACATGGGATTCATCTTTCAAAGAAGATGTGTCCACAAACAACAGAAGATGAGAAGGTTAGAATGTCTAACCAACCTTATGCTTCGTGTTTGGGTCGCATAATGTATGCCATGTTATGTACGAGGCCTGATATCAATTTCGCTGTTAGCATAACTAGTCGGTATCAGTCCAATCCAGGTAATGACCATTGGATAGCCATTAAACATATCCTCAAGTATCTTAAAGGTACTAAGGATAAGTTAATAATTTATGGAGGAAACGAACTGCAAGTTAATGGGTATACGGATTCTGATTTCCAATCAGATCCTAATGATAGAAAGTCTACATCTGGATTCGTATTTACCCTTAACGGAGGTGCAGTTTGTTGGAAGAGTTCCAAACAGGGATCGACAGCAGATTCCACCACTGAGGCGGAATATATTGCAGCTTCTGAAGCTGCAAAAGAGGCTGTGTGGATAAAGAACTTTATCACAGAATTGGGAGTTGTCCCAAGTATCGAGAATGCGATTCCGTTATACTGTGATAATACTGGAGTCATTGCGCAAGCAAAGGAACCGAGGGCGCATCAGAAGTCGAAGCATGTTGAACGAGTGAAGCAGCGAGGGGATATTGTCGTGTGCAAGGTACCGAGTGGGATGATTAAATGTAGCAGAGCCGCTGACGAAGGTCATACCTCCGAAGTTGTTTGATAAACACGTGGAGTCGATGGGTATTAGATACAATCGTTATTGGCACTAGAGCAAGTGGGAGATTTTCTTGGGTTGGTGCTCAGAGCGCCAATTCCGGTTGTATTTCTTTTGAATACTTTTGTCAAACATTATTATTACGAATATATATGCAGTTTCTATAATATAATGTATCTTTTTAATATGGTAAAGACGTAATGACCTTAGAATGATTAGTCATGGTACTGTTGCAAAAGCGTCGCAACTGACATTGAGTAGTATCATGACATTTTCATTCTCAGACAGTTCCCCGGTCAAGGTTTACACTACTTGGTCAGTAAAGTAAACCCGTTAAACCGATACATGTCGTATACTGGAATATATGATTCCAATGGTTTCTCAATGAACCATTAGTCTTGGAGACTAGTATAGACTTGTGGGTGTTATAGCGGATAAACACTGAACGACTCACCGAAGATTCTTAATGGATGGTACACCAACGTCAATAAGAATCTTATCAGGTTGAGTAGCACTTGTGATTCTTAGACTTGAGATGCCATTGTGGGCACATGAGACATATTCTACACTTAGATGGTAGTCACGTCTCTGATCTATTTAGATCAGACCTCCGCCTGTTCGTTGGGTGTAGATAGATCCTCAGGGTGTCCTATGTGTATCAAGATATGATCCGTCAGTTCTGTGTACCAGAGCATAGGTAGTCCATATGATTAGCAATCAGATAAAACCATGAGCCTGTGGTATAGTTTAGAAGCTAGTTCTAAACATTCTTTTTGAGATTGCTAATAGAATAGTCGACTGGATAATCCCTATAGAGATTTGACGTTTACATCTATATCTCTAGGATTTATCCGGATACCTGTGACGGAGGAATTATACATTTTCCATGACCTCGACCTGTATGATTCAGCGAGATTATCAGTGATCGTCATAATTTACGGGTGGATAAATTATGGACACGAAATTGGATTTCGTGACGGATATACCTGAATCTAGAGAGTCTCAATAATGAAACATACTCGTAGAGCACTATAGCAATATTTATGAATAATATTGATTATTTATAAAGACGTTTAAAGGTTTAACGCAAGATACATGCTAAAGGGACCCGATAGTTATTTGCTTAATTATTGTGTATTTACATTTAATACTTGATTAATTTAAATACACATTAATTAATCGTCAAATTGAGATATTTGACTAATATCCTAAATGAATATATGTATTTGATATTTAATGTAAATATAATACATATATTTAATATATTTGTATTTAATTAATTAATTAATTATTTAATTGTTAAATGATTAAATTAATTAAAATATAAATATCTTAACATTTGGATATTTGGATTAAATGATTTAGTTGCCTTGTGTTGACTTAATTAAAATATCTATAAAGTGTTATTAGATATTTAAATCAAGTTGATCAATTTTTGTCAAATGAAATTGAAATTAAAATTGTTGTATATATGCTTGTGAAATTCGGCCAAAGGCCATTTGTGAGCAAGTATATATTTTTTTCATTTTCATTTCATTTCTAACCTAATACACTTTACAAACTCCATTAAAAAGAAACAAAAGAAGCTTGTGAGGAAGAAGAAGAAACGGAGAGAAAATCAAAGAAAGCTTAAGATTTAGTAAGTTTTCTCAACTTACCATTAGAAAGGAAAATGTTCCTTAGGATCTAGGCTATATCTTGTGATGTTCTTAAGTTATTCTTTTCTTTATTCTTTGTGTTTTTGGTGAATGGAACTTTGATGAAAGTGTTGAGCATGTATGATGATGGAAACTTGTGACTAGTGTAGTTATAAGTATTCTTTTATGTTTTTGGAAACTTTTTTGCTAATCTAGAGTTGTTGACCCACTCCTAAATGACCTAGATTTGATCTTAAGTTGTTTCATTGTGTTGAGACTTTAATTGGATGGAAGAATGATGATTGAACTAATTGATTTAACCAATTTGGTCTAATTTGTCCAATTTGAAGAAATTGAAAAATTAGGGTTTAAGACCTTGTCCAAATTTGGGGATTTTCATTTATGTTGTGTATAAGGATGTGTATATGATGCATATAAAGTTTCATATTGATTGGATTACATCTTGATGTGTTTTGAAGCATGAAATCACAAAGTGCACCATTTGGCACCCTAATGGTGCATTCGGCCAAATGAGAGAAATTTGGGGATTTTGTTGCTTGTGGTGTTTTGATGTTTTGAACATGCTAAGTTCATCTTAGAAATGATTTAGAATCATTCAAAATTGATTTGATCAATTTCAGACTAAAATGGACAAAATACCAAGTGTAAGGGCAATTCGGTAAATTCACTTAAATATGATTTATTGAATTTTATTTCATAATTTGATTATTGGATAATTAAATAAATATGTTTATTTAATTAATCCGAGAAAAATTTTTGAAATCGGAAAAGTTGATTTTCCACCGTTTCCGCTGCGTTACCGGATTTAGCCCCTAAAAACCCCTACACTGTGTATCGGGCATAGGCATCCTACACGTGTTTAAGATCTAGTAAATCCATGGCTGTGGTATAACTTCGGAAACAAGTTCCGAGTGTTATTTAGAGATCTTAAATTTGAAAGTCGACTATATTATACCATAAGTATTTGACATTCTTATCTATAACCTAGGTATAATATGGATAGCTTGTGACAGAGGGATTATACGTATGCAATGACCTCGACTTGCATAGTTTAGCGAGATTATCTGTGTTCTTCATAATTCATGAGTGGGTGAATTATGGACATGAAATTGGATTTTGTGGCGGATAAACCTAAACTTAGAGAGTCCCACAATATGAAGTGTACTCGTTGAGCACTTGGACAACGCATTATGAATAATACAGATTATTCATAATACTTCATAAGATTAAATGAGTTAATTTGAATCGTTTAATCGGTTAAACGAAAACACATACTTTAAGGGATTTTGGTCAATCGTAATTATTGTGTATTTATATTTGATACATAATTTGATTAGATACACATTAATTAAGTGTCAAATGAGACTTTGACACATGTCATTAATATATGTATTTGTTATTTAATGTAAATAAAATACATATATAATAATAATTATTTTAATTTATTATTTAGATATTTAAATGTTAAATATTTGAATAATTAAATAATATCCATATTATATAAATGTTATGCAATATGTTTAATTATTATTGATACATATGGCATGTTTTAATTAAGCTTAAGTGTGCACATTTGATTTCTCAAACTTAAAGCTTATCCTATCTTGATTTTAATTTAATGAAATAAAAATACAAAAATGACCAGAATGCCCTTATAAAGTCGGCAAAGTGGATTTAAAAGGGGAAATTTTTCTTTTCTTCTTCCAATGGCCTCCATGGCCGAAAATTTCATCACCAAAAGCTCTCAAATCATACTTGATGATTCAAGATGGAAAGTGAAGGTAAACCAAGAAAACGCTTATAGGAAAACCAATCTCAATAAGCCTCTGATGCTATTAAAAATTCGGTATGACCTCTGCTAAAAATCATGGAACCTGGATCAAAGTCCAGCACCTCGAGGTGACCTGAAATTAAATTCAAAGCAACCAATCTCAACTCATATGCAAATAGGCCTCAGGCCTGATAGTAGACAGATAACTACGTGCTCAGCACCATATAAAATTATACATATGATACAAATAAATAAAACTAAGGCTGTGGAAGCCCATTATATATTCCAGAATATTACAACGACTCAAGACCAACTTAACTGTATCGAGGTGATCCGCTGTCATCAAGACGTCTCTAGTAATCTTCTAGTTCTTTATGTCCAATGTGAACCTGCAAAACTAGCAAACTATTGAGGTGTGAGCTATAAAGCTCAGTAAGTAACTCACGTCTTATGTAAATATATCAAGTAGCTATAAAAAATGAGTAATCAGATATAGGTAAATATACACAAATTTAAAAGTCTTATCTCTATCTGATAGCCGTTTACACATATTATACCTTGATAACTCACTCACTGTACTGAATGCAACGTTGTGATAAACTTACCTCTCGATTCCACACTATATTACGTATTTACGAAATTCTAGCATCTCATTAACTCATAACCTACAAAACCACCGAAACTCATGGCTAAGGCCATCCCAAACCCATGGTGGTTTAGTCAGTTTAAACTATAGCTAGTTACCTCATACGTATTACGTGAGCTAAAACGTAAGCATTTGCTAACTATGAGTTATAAAATGTTTACTGAAACACTGAGCTTAAACCACAGACCTCTATACAACATAAAATACCAGTGCTTAATTTCATCCATTGGAATCCTCACAAACTGTATTCTAAATGTGATAAACATCCAACACTCCACCCTTGCTTTAGTATCACAAATCGACCATGTATTTCAATATACAAATTATACATAGTACATACTTATATCATACTACCATCTTACTCATCAAATCAAATTCAGCTATAACTGAACTTTCTTATCAAAGAAAATATCTCCACCAGATATGGGAACCAGCTGTGTAGGACTCATATTCTGGAATCACATAAGGATTTAGTAACAATTGCACTTGGCCCCGTGGGGTAAGCTATATGTAAAAGCTAGATTTCTATGTCTAAAATTCATAAAGCTTTGATACAAACTCTGAAAACTATATTGATTTATAATACAAGAAATCCCATATGTTGGAAAATATCAAAGCCAACTGGGAGTATAACCGAATTTAAAATATGTGATGGTATACAAGATCAAGTAGTATCAAAATCCTATACATGAAATTCTAATTTGGTAATCGGTTGGAAATCAATTTTTTTTATAAAAGTAAACAATTATGCAAAATGATTATCATGAAAATCTCCATACAACTGATTAAATCAATTCCATAACTAGTGAAATCAAAACCCACGTACTATATAAAACTGTAAAACTCTTGTGTAAACTTTTGAATCTCTATAGTTAGAAATCACATAAATCCTATAAAAAAAATTCTTTTATTTGAAAACTTTAAAAGGCACTATAATAACTTGGTGACTAGGGGCATTAAGTATCGCCGTCCCCCTAAGCACCTGTCTGGAATCCTCTGTAAAATCTGATATTTAGGGGCGTTACGTATCGCCGTCCCCCTAAGCACTTGTATGAAATCCTCTGTAAAATCTGATGTTTATGGATGTTACGTATCGCCATCCCCATAAACACCTAACTTGTGCCATGTGGCATTACGTATCGCCGTCCCCCATGACACTAAGGCTGAGATCTAGGGGCGTTACGTATCGCCGTCCCTCTAGTCCCAAATCTGGATCTACACTCGAGTCTAGGGGGTTACGTATCGCCGTCACCCTAATCATGAATCTGTATCTGTCCATATCTCTTTAACTATGATCCAGAGGCGTTATTTATCGCCATTCCCCTAATCATGTATCCACATCTGTCCATAGGCACTGTGTCTATCTCTAGGTATGCAAAATACATATGCATCATCATAGCAACCATATGAACATGTAAGTCATGTGATGCAATGCAATGAAAATGCAATACCATTATCCATAAACACATCAGCACAGTCAACCACAGTCAATTATGAGCTGGTGACATCTCACTCATCCAATATATACAAAGTGGGCTCATGCCCCATTTCAAAAAACACATCCATATGAAAAATGCTCGCACTTGTCATCAAACATATCAACACATTCCATATAACTGGATCCACACTCAGATCAAAGCTGTTACGGCCCAAAAACTAAGCTGAAGTCTTGAAAACTTCATTATAACCCTTCTACGTCTCGAGTAATGAAATATGTTTTACTTGAAGATTTACTTATCTTTGAAAATGAAACAACCGGTTATACTGACTTTTCATACTAAGACTAGCTTATTAAAACTTAAACATAAAAATATATCAAACAGAATCAATAAAACGTAATGTCATCACCAAACAATTATCAAACACATCACTGGGAAATAAAATTCCGATGAGGAGTTTGACTGCATAAGTTATTGGCTATACTTCTTAAAATTCTAACTACAAAAACGTCAACTATGTCTATTTCTAGTCCTCAATACAGAAATACGTGTCACTGTGACGTATCAAAGACACACTAATACTAGTACATCTATAATTGGATATCAAGTGTCGATTTCATATATGTTCCTCTTATAGCTTGCTATCTAGAACCCGACACTATACATTCTTTCAGACAATCTATTTCTATACGTGCTCTTTACGAATCTCATTGACTGTACCTCTAATACCTCTCATATCATGCTTTCTAAGACTCCACAATTATTGTTACATATTTCTACGAGTCTGCAATCTATACACATATTTATATACATAATAAACACACAATCAGCTATCGTACCTTTTCTATCTAAGGCAAGTTCACAATGAGGTACTTACCTGGGGTCCATGCTATCCTTTCTCATTCCCATATGTAATACAATATACGGACAGATAAAGTTGTTAATCATGGAAAACTTACTGTAGCATAAACTCCCCAACCTTTCGGAAAAACCCAAGTTAAATATTATTTCAGTTTCATTGCTCATAATGCATCCAATACTCATATTACATCATTAAACATTATTCTATGTCAATCCAATAGCTCAAATATGTAAATTACGCGTTTCCGAATTTTTTTTTGAAAACATTACGGAATGAACCTTAGCCCTCCGAACCTCTATGGATTTACTCAAATAATATCATATCATCATAATTAATCTATATCATTAATTACGTTCATTAAAGCACAGATGCATGCGAAACTCGATTTTATCGGAAACTCACTTACTTATCGGATCCATCAAATTCGCTCTGATTTCTCCTGAATTCGACCATAAACACATATTCAATATACTAATGCTCAAATAATTCAATTTATATCATTACGCTTCTCTATGAAGCTACTGGAAATATCCGAATATTTAACAGAAAACTTGAAATTAGAGAACGTTTTACTGGGAGGTCTTACAGAGATTTCGAAGCATATACGGACTCCAAAAAATCCCATGAACGCGCTGGAATCGATGGAATTTAAATCAGAGTTACTGTTCATATGGAGTTTACTCTTCATCGTCGTATTACTCCTCATTTTACGTGCAACCGAGCACGGATTGGAAAAATCATCACCGCCATCTTGTAGTACTCTCAGAGAGCTTCGATTTCATAGGTGGCTCGGGCCATGAAATGAAGCGACGAGCCAGGATCCAGATACCCATTCACGTATGTCTCTTTTTTTCGCAACAGGCCACTGTTGGACGTAGGCCGGACGCTCCACCTGGTGCCGACGCGACTGCCGGCCGTGGCCGGATGGCAGATTGGCGAGCTGCTGACCCAAATCGTCAAAAGGAAGAAGAGGGGTCGGGTGAGAGGATTGGAAAGCTTATTCCGTTTTTGTAATTTCTAAAAACTTCATTGTATTTATAGGAATATTTTTGGAAATTACGTTTTGGCCCCACGAAATTGCAGTTACATCGTTAACCTTGTCATTCTTCGGAAATATGTTAATTTGAGGCATTTCTGCTCGAAATTTGGAAAAGTGTTCAACACGAAAGTTGTTCGTCTCGGAAAAAAAAGTCTATTGGTTCAAGAATCGGCACAATCGAAGTTGGTTTTCTATCTTTATAGTCGAACTAACAAACTTCATTCGTATATAATAATATACATAAATCGCATAAGCGGTTCTTTCATGTCACGCGATTTCCAATACATCAAATCTCTATTTTAAAATATTTCGAGCTATATTTCAACATTTAAACTCTTATTCTAAGACATAGTCTCATTCCGAGACCCGGTCTGCAATACAAAATCCTTCCGGAAGAGTTTCTGAATTTCTGGATATTACAGATCATGATTTCAAGCTTGATTTCATACCATGTAAGATTTTTTTTTTCTTTCCCCTTCTTTATTTCAGTTTTGTGCAAGAAATTACAAAGCCCTAATTCGTCCATATATAACCCTAGAAATCGAACTTTGTTTTTTTAACCTGAATAGACTGATTAGTATGCAATTTTATGCATTTCATTGTAGTTTACACATGAATTAAGCTTAGATTTTGAAAATGCCCAATTTTCCTCAATTGTGTACGGGCTGGCTGAATTCTCCATGTTTAGGGGAAGGTGATTTTTGTTGTTCTTGATGAATAATGGTGATGGTTCATGTACTTGTTGCTGATTGAAATATGCTTGTTGTGATTTGGAGTTGAAAACTCAGAAAAGGCCTGTTACTAGTGCATGGCCGAATTTAGGGGCTGTTTTGGGGGTTATATTTTTATGCTTTTGATGTTGATATGTGTTGGTTCTTGTGTGGGAACTGTTATAGCTTGAGTAGTGTTGATGTTGTATTGTGGAATAGAAATGGTAAAGTTTGTACACTTTATACACCAAGTGTTCGATGAAATATCGGATGGAATATAAATTAATTAATTGAATAAGTTTTATATATACAAGATAATATGTGTTTTGGGTACCGTAAAATCTGATGGTAATGGCAGAATTAAATAAAGTTAAAGGGGGGTGTTAGTCTCTAAGACATGTTTCCAAGATCTTAAACATGATTTGAGTGTGAAATTAACAAGTTAAGTTGCGGAAATAATTACATTGTTCTTGGGAGAAATTCAAAATTTCTTTGAATGGATGAAGCTCCAAGATTTTGTTGAGTGGTTTTAACCCTTGGATGAGTTTCCCTATCACATTTTTTGAATCTCCAAGTGCTAGCTTGTAATAAAAATTGAAGAAAAATTTTCCCTTGGAGAGAAGAAGCTCACGGCATTGAGAGGAAAGAGATGAGTGAATCGTTCAGAGACTTGGTTGGTTTGTGAAGTAAATGCAACATTTAAGTAAAGCTAACCACTTCCATCAAATGTCAAAAATTGATGTAAGTCAAGTGGTTCCCACCACTTTTAAATTCCAAATTTAAGTTGGCTTCTCCAACACACAACTAGACTTGGGCCCGAGTTCGTTTAATTTTGAATTGAACGAATTTATCGTCGTGACATAATTAAATCCAATTTAATTAAATAATTATGCCTAGCAAAATTATTACGATATTTGCTTACGAATTAATTCCAAATTAATTCGTTCGCTCGAATTAAAATCCAATTTTAATTTTGTATTGAAATCCAATTTCAATTAATATATCCGATATATTTATTTTATCGATTAATTCTAAATTAATCGCGTTCTCTCTTCTATACGAATTTAATCCCAGATTGATTCTTGCCGCAATTAATCTCAGATTAATTTTCTCTCTCATAATTAATCCAAAGATTAATTCTATTTGAGTCAAATGTCATTGGTGAATCTTTGGGAAGCGACCCAAGAGATTCATGGATATATTGGTAGTAAATTCGGTTTTCGGACTATCCGAACACGTGCGTACCCCGTACCACGTTCTCACTTATTTACAAGACATGGTTGGCTTCTAGCAAAGCACCGTGCCTACCCAATTCTCCAGAAATATTCGCCGAGGAATATAATATGTATCAGGCGTAATAATACAATGTAATGTGTTATACGATCCAGTATCGGATGTCACATGCTAGGCCTAGGGCTGGCTCTATGTCTGCCCCGTACGAAGCATATATCGGATCCAGCGTAACTAGTATCTGTAATCGGAAAGTCATGACCTAGTCATACTTTCCCGATAGCTGCAACTTTTAAAAGTACTAGTACCGTATCATGTGTGACCATCATCTCCATATGACTGAAATGATACTCCCATCTTGGCATCACATCCAAGACACTACGATTCTCAGAAAACCCAATACAGGCGTACACAGAACATTTTAAAGCTCCAGACAACCAATATCAAAGTAAATTGATTGTCGCTAGTAATATCGACGTAAGTCTCAGGTTAAAGATCACATACACCTACCCTGATTCGGATTCCCATAGACACATAGTCATACTACCAATGGGATTCTGATGGGGTCTATCCAGAGCGAAAAAATTCCCGATCCAACGGCAAACAGAACCTCTTATCACACTTGCATAAGTATCCAATACCTAAATATATGAGAACTATGTCGTTAAGCTTCCATAACGCGCACAAGTGTAATAGTCGTCTATTCCACATTATCAAAATCCATTATCGATAATACTATGATTAGGGATATTTAATGATTAAACCGTTCGTGGATTAATAATGTCTCATATCTTCTTAATCCGATTTAACCATATGGACTTTTATCATTAATATATATCCGAGTAATCCAATTACAATAATGATAAAATAGAAATTTCTTTTTGTCACATAGTTAATTTGTATAAAAACACAATGTCTTTTACAAATAGTGATGCTATGGGTCATAATTGTCCAACAATCTCCCACTTGGATCATAGCCAATCACTCAAGTATCTGACACCTGAACTATGTACATGTTGCTCAAAAAGCATAATAAGGCGCGACAAAATTAATAATGATATGTGGATGGATATATATAATTTTTTCCTAGAACAAATCTCTCTATCTTCCTCTTTACCGGCGTAAACACACACGTATAACGCAAGCGTACATATCGTTCAAGTAGTATAAAAAGTATCGATCCCACGAGGACTTAATACCTAATCTATTAATTTTATGAGGTCAAATGATTACTAGTATCGATTTGAAATGGTGATGATTTTAAATTTAAAAACAAGTAAATAAAATTGCACAAAAGTAGGTTTAAGAAAATTCAATATTAAAAACCATCTAGGGTTGTGAATCTTTCTAATATCTTTTAAAAGATGAAGTGGTTATTTCATGGTTGTGTAATAAATCGGTTTACTAACCTAGAACACTAAATTATGCAAAAGCCTATGTCGATGGTCAGACGCAAATACCCAGTTTAACCCAATTGAACCATATGTCTATGTCAACCAAATTATCTGGATTCATTAAGTTTAAGTTCCAATTATGGCTACCCCCGCCCGACAGGTATATGTCTATCCTGTAAGGAAATCTATTAAAGGGTTATCTATCCTTAAGGAAGATCGTGGGCTATTAAGTCTAAGGCTGAAACCTAAATTCCTTTGTCAAGTTTATTTTAGATTTACCACATCAATCTTATTGGTGATCAGACAACAAGAATCATTAAGCTTAAGACTTAATAAGTAAACCTTTAAATTATCCAAACTATATAATAACCTCTTATAAACCGGTGATATTAGAATTCATCACAACCCCAGATAACTAACTTAGTTACGACACATAACTAGGGCTAGTAAAAACTTAAAAGTAAAAGACATAAAGTAAAAATGTTGAAAAGTAATTGCGGTAAAGTAAAAGCTGAAAAGTAAATTACAATAAAATAAAATGCTAAGGTAAAAGGATCAACTTTTACTGTTTACTATTTAGATATCTCCCTTAATATAATATATTAACTTGTGATTATTTTACCAATCGTCCATATAGGCGGTAACCTGATTAAGTCAAATTAAGTCTAACCAGCCATAAAGGCGGAACCAAAATAAATATGCCATATAGGCGGTAAGAAAATTTAATTACCAACCGACCAATCTGGCGGTATCCTTGATTAGTCCGGTTTAAACCAGATTAAAATGAATTATCAACCGACCAATATGGGGGTATCCTTTTTAAGTCAAATTTTAAATAGTGAATATATTATATTTAAGGGAGATTAATCTAAATAGCAATAGTAAAAAAATTACCTTTCACCCTAGTAGGGGGAAGTTACCTCCTCATGGTGAATAGTAAAAACTGTAAAAAATAAAGAAAGTAAATTACTATTATTACAGAACGTAATTAAAATTAATTACAAAACTAAAATTTAAAAGAAACTAGATAGAAAACTCCATATTTACATCAGAGAAATTAGAGAGGAAGGTAAATCTGAAACTAAAATTTCGAGCTCTATTTATAGGCGTCAGTAGGGGGTCGGCGTCGCGACGCTGGTGATTGTCGACGTGGCAACTTCTGGTTCGTCGCGTGGGATTCTGGATAAGGTGATAAGGTGACACGGGGCAAGGCGGTTAGAAGCTCAATGATTGCGACATGTGGCGGCTCGTGATTGGCTGATTTCAGATTCTTATCTGCACGTGTCAATTCGGATAAATGAGTCAATAATTGAGCTGACGTGACGACACTTGGCGATGGCAACTGTCGGCACCATAGGATGATGACAGGTGGCACAGCGCACGTTAGCAGATCGGCTGTGATGGTGACACGTGGCACGTCGCATGTTAGCAAAGTAAAATTTCTCAGATTCTGACTTGTGGACCCGGCGTACGTTAGCAAGTCTTGGTGCATGTTAGGCGTCGCGACGCGCCAAAATTACCAAAATGCCTTTTTTTCCAATTTTCACTGTTTTGGTCCCAAATCACCTCCAGAATGTCCTGAAACTTCATCTATCTACAATTAACACAAAACACATTAAAATATTCACAAAACTCAAGAAACTATACAAAATATTATGTTGAATGAGTGGGAAATAGTGATATAATTACTACTCATCACACCCCCAAACCTAATATTTTGTTAGTCCTCGAGCAAAACATAGAATAATATAACATAAACATCTTTAAAATCAAATTTAACTAAGCCACTTTCGTAGGGATCACGGTTGCATTTAGCGTATGCAACAAGCCTTTAAACCCCTAGGTGTCCCTAGTGGACGAGTTGTAGTCTGGTGAGGGTTTACAACAATGATACCCACAAAAATTTTACAAAAGTAAAAAGGTAGTGAAACTAATGCACACAAAAGCAAAAAGACAAGAGAAAAAAAAATAAAGAAGTTAGTGACTAATCAGGTGAAACTTCTACTCCATTTTACTAGTTGTTTTCTTTCCTTCTAAATTACCGAATAAGTAAATTCTCCTATTATATTTACCATTCTCCATATACACAGCCGACAAAATATTAAACAACTCATTTTTGTCCACAACAGTCACAACTAAAGTTTTATCAGAATTCACACCTTTTTGTAGCAATTAAATAATTTTTCTGATTTTTTCATTGATTTTTGATTTTTTTTATTTATTTATATAAAATATCTTCCATCTATGTAGCGAGTGTTGGGTCGGTGACTCCCAAACCAGTTGGCTTTAGGGTACTAGGTGTTAAGACACCCATACGGACTTAATTACTCAGACTTCAGATATATATATTTTTGCAGCATATTTGATCCATGTAGCGAGCTTTGGGCCAGTGACTCCCAAACCAGTTGGCTTTAGGGCACTAGGTGTTAAAACACCCTTACAGACTTAATAACTCGGATCTCATAATTTTTTTTTACTCCATCACTTCATGAGATGCTTCCTCCAATTAAACTATAGCACTGAATATTACAAACTTTTCAATTTTAGCTCATGTCCGTATGTTACAATGCATGTTGATAATATCTGCTAACTGAGCATATGAAGATCCATTTTAGTCAGTTTTATGGAGAATTTACAAATTAAATAATTTAAAATGAAATAAAGAAAAACTAACTTGTTTCAAAAATGGTTTGAGATACGTCTCAGGAGAGGAAATTTCTTACACAACTATCTCTTACCAATTTCACCTTTTTAGTCAAAATAGAAACACAAAAACACAAAATATTTTTGTAATTTTTGAATATTTTTCAATTTTTTTTTCGAAAAATTTCGGACTAAAAAATTTTGGACTAAAAATAAAAACAACACACAAACTAAAAAAAAGGTACTGATCAACTAATTTCCTCCCCCAAACCTAAATGAGACATTGTCCCCAATGTCTTAAATAGTAGAAGAAGAGTTTAGAAGATAATACTTGGTTAGCTGAAATTCTACAGGAAATTAAAGGTTAAGATCCAGATTAATCCGACGCCTCTTACCTCGATCGTCCTCGGACCAATTTATCTTTGAAAGGATAGGGTCAATTTGTGGTTCATAAGCTAAGATTTGGTCAATTAGATCCGGAGCAGTTCTGGCAGTGAAGAGGAGTTCTTTTAAAGGTTTTGACACGAACCTATTTCTCCGAGCATCATCAAGAAACACACAAAGAAAATCATAAAATCCATCAATGTTAAACAACCCAATTGGTTTCTGGTGTATGTTCAAGTTCGCCCAAGATAGCACTATAAAAATTTCCTCCAATATACCCAAGCCACCTGGCAAAGCAATAAAAGCATCAGCACGGTTAATCATTTCTACCAATCGTTCAGACATACCTGGCACGATCAGTTCATCTCCATTTGATGGTCCAATAAGATTTGCCTCTGCCAAGGGTTTTGGAATGATTCCGAAAATGTGACTGCCTCATTCCTGTACGGCTTTTGAAAAAATCCCCATAAGTCCAAGATTGCCTCCGCCATATACTAAGTGCATATTCCTTGCAACTAAGACTCGACCCAATTCTTGTGCTGCTTCTACGTATTGTGGATTAACACCAACACTAGTACCGCAAAACACACAGATGTTTTCAACTCGTCTTCTTGAAGTGGCTTCCATGTTTTACTCTGGATGTCTTCAAAAGTGCAATGATGAGTTGAATTTATAACACCTGAAAAGGGTGAGTAAAATAATAGCACTAGTACCTGCCAAATGACAATTATTAGTTAATAGTAAAATAAATCGTGATAGTCAAAAAGGTCTGGATCCTGTCGGAGAAAATAAAAGAAAACAACAAAACAAATTACAATTATTAGGAAAAGACAAAGAGATATAATATTTACAAGAAAAGTAGCGGCTTGATTGACGTCTTTGTGTCAGGGACAAGCTTCCCATCCAATTTTCTTATAAATTGGCAAACAGGGTCTTTTTAAGTAAGATTCCTGATACTTAACTATTGTCTTTCTTTTTGAAATTGTGTATGTAATTTGTGAATGGCTATATGAACATATCCACTGGGATGCGTCTCAAGAGTCGAAGATATATTATCTACAGACTCCTTACTCAAGCCATCTCTGATGAATTTAATTTTATCTTAACGATTATCAGACACCATTCCTAAAGAATGACAACGAGTATTGCAATTCCAGCGTGCACATTTGTAACAAACACCCATTTGCTTAGCTCTGCGTTTCTTTGCATATGTGTTTCTTCCAAAACCAGGCAGATGTGAAATAAAAGATTCAGAAGACTCACCTGCCAATCGGACTCGTGCTTCAATTACCCAACGAATATCATTAGGAACACCATGGATCGTTAGTAATCTCATTCGTTCTAAGCGAGCTTTGTAGACTATCATCAGAGAGTTTTGAGGGAGAGAAGGAAATTGCTTGTGAAGTTTTGCGAGAACATCTTCCATCCTGAAATGTCTTAATCTGCAAAAACTAAACACACCAAATTAAATCATACCAAATCACAATATATACACAAATTGCATTGGTTGCCTCCCTGCTAGCGCTAAGTTTAAAGTCGTCAGCTAGACGTGACTTCTCGATCGTTAGGCTGGATCTGAAAGTGTGACACTTTCTTTTTGTCGCTCAAATGATTCTCCCCAGTAGTGTTTGACACGCTGACTGTTAACCTTGAATGTTTCGTTGGTGTTAGGATCCAGTAACTCAACAGCTCCATATGGTAAAACCTGAGTGATAATAAATGGACCTGACCACCTTGATTTCAACTTTCCAGGGAAAAGTTTCAACCTTGAATTGTACAACAACACTTGCTGCCTTGGTTCCAACTGTCTGTGCACTATTTTTCGATCATGCCATTTCTTGGTATTTTCTTTGTACAATATGGCATTCTCATAAGCCTGCAAGCGAAATTCCTCCAATTCGTTGAGTTGGTGAAGTCGTTTCTCTCATGTAGCTTGTGAATCAAGATTCAACTTCTTCAGTGCCCAGTACGCCTTGTGTTCAAGCTCAACTGGCAGATGGCGCGCTTTTCCAAACACTAATCGATATGGGGACATACCAATGAGTGTCTTGTAAGCTGTTCAGCAGGCCCATAATGCATCATCTAGTTTTGTAAACCAATCTTTCCTTGTTGATCCAACAGTTATCTCTAAGATTCTTTTGATTTTCCTGTTTAAAACTTCAACCTGTCCGTTTGACTGTGGATGGTAAGCAGTGACAACCTTGTGAGTAACTCCGTATTTGGATAGGAGTGCATCAAAGTATCTGTTACAGAAATGTGAGCCACCATCACTTATAATTGCCCGAGGTGTTCCGAACCGAGTGAAAATATTCTTTGTCAGGAATTTGATCACCACTTTTGAATCATTGGATGGTAGTGCAATTGCTTGGAGATGTAGTCTACAGCAACCAAGATGTACAGTTTTCTGAATGATGGAATAAAGTGTCCCATGAAATGTATTTTGGTTTTTCTAGGTCAAACCAAGATCAAATTCAGCAATGAAATGTGCAAATACAACAAAGTAAAGTAGCGGAAATACTCACTTTGATCGGCTTTTGCGATGCGAAGAACACAAAAAAATTTCTTCCTTGAATTTTCGGCCAAGCCTCCATTTGTGCTTATTGTGTTGTCTTCAAGCTCCAAGCTTTGATTTGAGATTCCATGCTCATGAATGGGTTTCCCTATCACATTGGAATGACTCATTTGAAGTGTGCTAGCACCTTAGAAAATTACCATAATTTTCTTCTTCTTCTTGTGTGACTCTCGTCCAATAGAGAAAGTTGAGAGAAAATTGGCACCAAGTGCCGTGAGTGAGGGATATGGTGAGAAGATTACTGATTTGTGTATTTGTTGTAGTTTTTTATTTCAAAAATCAATTACCAAAATCCCATTTTTCCAAAAAGGTACAAGGCTTTAAAGCCTTTTCAACAACTCCCATCAATCACAAAGTGACATGCATCACATCACTCAAAGTTGATGTGACTTACATCACAAGAGTGACTAATAATATATCGAATATTAATTTACCGATTAATTCCAAATTAATCGTTCTCTCTCTATAAATAATATTTAATCCCAGATAAAATATCTCCATAATTAATCCTATATTAATTTTCTCTCTTTTCCAATTAATCCCAGATTAATTATGTGCGAGTCATACGTCATCGGTGAATCTTCAGGAAGCAACCCATGATATCCCTGAATATGTTGGCAGTAAATCTGGTCGTCGGACTATCTGAACACATACATACCTAGTACTACGTTTTTACCGATTTACATGACATGGTTGGCTTCTAGTAAAGCATCGTGCCTACCAAATTCTCTAAAAATATTCTTAAAGGAATATGTAATCTATATCAAGCGTAGTATACGTAGTATTGCGTATTGCGATCCAGTATCGGATTTCACGTGCTAGACCTTGGGCTGGAATTGTGTCTGCCCAGTACGAAGCACATATCGGATCTCTGGTAACTAGTCTCTATAATCGGATAAACATGACCTAGTCATATTATCTCGATAGCTGCAGCATTTAAGAGTACCAGTTCCTTATCCTACGTGACCATCATCTCCATATGAATGAAGTGATACTTCTATCTTGACATCACACCCAATACACTACGATTCTCAATATACCCAGAAGAGGCGTACACAGAACCTGTTAAAGCCCTGGACGACCAAAACCAAAGTATATTGATTGTCGCAAGTATTAGCGATGCAAGTTTCAGGTTAAGACCAAATACACCTACCATGATTCGGACTTCCATAGACATATAGTCATACTACCAATGGAATTCTGAGGGGTCTATCCAGAGCGAAGCTGTTTCCGTACCATCGGTAAACACAACCTCATATTACACTTACATGAGTATCCAATACCCAAATATATGAGAACTATGACGTTATGCTCCCATAACGCGCACAAGTGCAATACTAGTCTATTCCGCATTATCGATGTCCAATCTCGATAATACTACGACTATGGATGTTTTAATGATTAAACCTTAGTGGATTAATAATGTCTCAAATCTTATTAATCCGGAACTAATCATATGGACTTTTATCATTTATATATCCCGGTAATCCAATTACAAATGATAAAAGAGCAATTTCATTTGTCACATAGTTAATTTGTACAACAACACCATGTTCTATAAAAATAGTGATACTATGGGTCATAATTGTCCAACAATCTCCCACTTGGCCTATAGCCAATCACTCAAGTGTCCTACACTTGAACTTTTCACGGTTCGCTCAAACTTCTGCTGAGAAACTACTTTCGTCAGCGGATTTGCAAAGTTATCATCTGATGCGATTTATTCGATCATCACATCGCCACGTTGTATGATCTGAAAGAATCAGATGAACAGTTGAAGTATATACTTGGATCGTTGATGAGACCATTAATTCTTTAGCCTGTTCTGTAGCCTAGCTCAGCTGCTAACAGATTTACTCCTAATCTAATTAGGATTATTTAGATCCAAAGTGCTTCTATTGCTGCCTCAGCTGTAGTAATATTCCGCTTTTATTGTTTATTTGGTAACAGTATCTTGCTTGGAAGATTTCCAGCTCACTGTTCCGTTATTCAAACTATATAGTACCCCTTATTACGACTTACAGTCATTATTATCGGTTAGGAAACTTGCAACAGTGAACCCAGCCACTTCAAGTTCTCCTTCTCCATATATATAAGAAAGCATCCTTAGTTCATCTAAGATACGTAAGGATGTTCATCAATCCAGTGACAATCACTTGGATTGGCCTGATTGTGACTCCATATGCTCAAAGCATATGAGACACCAGGTCGCGTACATGTTTTTCAATGTATGAGTCCTCGGAGAGTGCTAACAACTTTCAGATCTATCCCATTAGATCCTTATTCCTAAAATAAATATTGTCTCTCCCAAGTAGTCCACAGAGAATTTTCATGAAAGCCAAGCTTTCACCGATTATTTTATGGGAATGTCATTTCCAAGAAACGATATATCATCATTATATAGGACAATCACATTCAGTGCGCTCTCACTAATCTCCTTATATACACAAGAATCATGTTCCTTTTGAATTAAATCATATACCATTATGATTACATCAAAACTATAATTCCTAGAACGCAATGCTTGCTTCAATCCATAAATGGATCGAATTAACTTGCAAACCTTGTTTACATGTTTTGGTATGACAAAACCGTCAGGATGTTGTAAACATCCTCCAAAAGGTTTCCGTTTAAGGAAATTGATTTTGACGTTCAGCTGCCATATTTCATGAATGAAACATGCAGCATAAGCAAACATTATCCAAATGGATTTAATCATGGCAACGGATAAAAGGTTTTATCGTAATCGACACAATGTTGATAACGATACATTTTCACTACAAGCCTAGCTTTGTACGTTGTATGTTGCCATTCATGT
Source organism: Zanthoxylum bungeanum (assembly GCA_019454045.1). Classification (NCBI taxonomy): domain Eukaryota; kingdom Viridiplantae; phylum Streptophyta; class Magnoliopsida; order Sapindales; family Rutaceae; genus Zanthoxylum; species Zanthoxylum bungeanum. Next base: position 31,485 of record SKCR01043303.1, on the reverse strand, counting down.
ATGTCTTCCTTGAAGACTCATATAGTACCATTAGGCACAATGTCTTCTGGTAAAACAACGAGTGTCCAAACTTGGTTGGTATACATGGAATCCATTTCAGACTTCATGTCACTTTGCTATAATAGGGAGTCGATACCTTGTATCACTTCCTCATACGTAGTCAGTTCATGTTCCTCAATAAGATTAACATCTTTACGAGGTGAGATCAGAAACCCATACCTCCCAGGTTTTTTTCCGACTCTCTCCGACTTACGCGGTTCTTGTGTATTTGAAGATTATGGTACATTTTCATCCCTGATGAACTATTTGTGTTCCATTAAGGAATCGGTGCCTGGAACAGTATTACTCCGATTTTCATCGAGTTGTACTTTCCTCCCACTTACCACTGCATATAGGTATTTCTCTTAGGAAGACCGCATGGAGAGCAACAATTACATTGTTCTCTTGTGAGTTGTATAAATACTATACTTTTGTTACCCTAGGATAACCTACAAATTAGGCACTTATCCGATTTGGGTTCTAGTTTGGTATCATCCAAACGTATGCCCAGCATTCCCAAATCTTCAGGAATGAGAAAACCTAGTTTCTTTCTTGTTCATATCTAATATGAAATATGTCTAACAGATTTTCATGGAACCTTATTCAAAATATATTTTGCACTGATTAATGCGTATCCCTAGAAGGAAAATGGTAGCTCAGAGCGACTCATGATTAACCTTACTATGTCCAACAAGGTTCGGTTTCTCCATTTGGACACACCGTCAAATTGAGGTGTTCCGGGAAGAGTCTCTATTGAAAGCATACTATACTCTTTCAAGTAATTGAGAAACTTATTGCTTAAGTATTTTCATCACAGTCCAATCGTGATGTTCTAATAATCTTGCCGATCTGTTTGTATACTTTGTGTCGAAACTCTTTGAATTTATCAAAACTTTCCGATTCGTGTTTCAAAAGAAACACATAACCATAACGCGATGCCACATCCGTAAAGGTTACGAAGTGTTCATATCCACCTCTAACCTAGCTAGACATGGGCCCGCTTACGTCACTATGAACGAGGGCTAACAGATCGGTGGCACTTGTACTTTTACCAAGTAAAAGGTGTTTTAGGCACTTTGCCTAATAAACTAGATTCGTAGACATTCATTTGATTAGAATCCAATCTGTCATAGTACCCACTCTTCAAAAGTGTGGATATACGAGTCTTGTTTAATGTGTCCCAGACAACAATGCCACAAATAAGTCTCATCTGATTAATTCAGTTTGAGTTATTTGTTTTTCATGTTATACGTTGAGATTTATTTATATTCAAAATATAAATACTGTTATTCACATCTAATGTGTTTATCTCAATATCATCTTTATAAAATAAAACACTTTAGTGTTCTAGAATATAATGGTATATCCACAACGGATTATACTCAGATATAGAGATAATGTTTCTAGTCAAACTAGTTACATTATAACAGTTTCCTAATTTAGGTACATACCAAAGGGTAGTTCCTAAACTTAGGTTTCTACGGTTAAAACGGCGACTCTCGTCCCATTTCCGACTCGCAGGTTAATCTCGACTGAAGTCAGTATCCTGCTCATCAGCAGATTCTGCACAACAATACATATCTATATACCACAACTAGTATCAAAATCTAATTTTGAAACTAATAGCGAACATGTTCATGACAAACATACTTGAAGCTGGAGCCTTGCCCCGCCTTCAATTCCTTCATGTCTGCCATGTCCATAAGGACCGCTAATACTTGTGACAATCAATATACTTTGGTTTTGGTCGTCCAGGGCTTTAACAGGTTCTGTGTACGCCTCTTCTGGGTATATTGAGAATCGTAGTGTATTGGGTGTGATATCAAGACGGAAGTATCACTCCAGTCATAGTGGAGATGATGATCACGTAGGATACGGAACTGGTGCTCTTTTGTACTGCAGTCATCGGGATAATATGACTAGGTCATGATTATCCGATTATAGAGACTAGTTACCAGAGATCCGACATGTGCTTCGTACGGGGCAGACACAATTCCAGCCCCAGGCCTTGCACATGACATCCGATAATGGATCATAATACGTAATACTTCGTATACTACGTCTGCTATAGATCGCATATTCGTTTAAGAATATTTATGGAGAATTGGGTAGGCACTGTGCTGTAACATCCCGCCTAGGCCAGAATGTTACCGGCAGGAGACAGGAAAACCCATCTCCATAAGCCTCTGATTCTAACGAAATTTCGGCATGATGTATAGAGAACATCATGCAACTTGGCGTATAGCCAGCACCATGAGACGACCTGTAATGCCACTCCAAACATATGCGGACATAATCAAGGCATCAGGCCTGAACTCAATAAACAAAATGCAATACTTGGCCTCCGGCCAGAACTCAAAATAAAGCTAAGCTGTTACATGACTTATACATATAAAATACAAATGCAAAAACAAAGACAAGGGCCGTGAGGACCCATAACTCGACCCAGGACTCTCTTGAATGCAATTGGGGCGGTCCACTGTCTTCAAAGTCTTCACCGAACTTATGCTGGTTCTATAAGACTGCTACAGACCTGCAAAACTAACAAACTGTGGTGGTGTGAGTCATAATGACTCAGTAAGCAACCATGTAAATAACTATGAGGTCCAAATTAATTAACTATTTCCTAACCATTTCACAAATGTGGTACTTTAGCTGATCATCAGGTGTTACTCCTATTTATTTTATCTGTTACCAAACATCTGTAAACTATAGGTAATTATATATCTTAGGTTTCTATATCGCAATTACATAAGACTCGTCATTCTTTTGCTGCGCTACACTGATTCTTACTTACATACCATATTCTTTGTTAACCTGATCCAGATATTCATTATAATCTTCTTTCTTTCATTATCTTGAAATATCATCGAATCAGACTATTTAAAACCTTATTTCTGTAAAATTATGTACCCATAATGTAACCATTTCATCATGATCTAGCATCCTTACAGTGTGTTCCTTCTAAGCAAACAAGCAACTCATACAATCATCCTTGATACACATATATTAACACAAGATCATGCTACTATGCACTCGTATCTTACAAATGCTAACTTTATATAGATATGCTATGCACAAGGTTAACCATATAATTATGGATATGAAATCATATAATCATAAGCTATTATCTTACCAATTGTTCCTTCCATGTGAATATATATATATATATATATGTAATCATGCTATCAAGCTTCTATGTCAACTATATGCATCTCAGATGAATTACTAGCATATATAATTCATATGCACGTCGTGTATGTTATATAACACATTAACATGTTATGTTTTTTAGAAGATACTTTTGAAAACTCTTTCTAAAAAACTATTATCTTAAAGTTTCTTTCTGAAAATTCTATGCTGAAAACTTTACTTTATTTTCTCTTTCTGAAAACTCTGTTTCTAAAACTTCATCTTTTTAAAACTGTCTTTAAAATAATAGTTTATGAAAACTCTTATTTAAAGTCTGATTTCCGAAGTCTGAATCTTGAAAATCTTAAAACTCTATACTGAAGATCTGAAAACTAAAAACTGAAAATACTTGATGCCCAAGACAACAGCTCAACTGCGGCATCTCTGAAAACTGAAAATCAAAATCTGAAAAACTGTTTCTAAACTCTGTTTCTGAAAACCGTGTACTGAAAATCTAAAATCTGAAAACTGCTCTACACCCAGGACTATCACTTAACTGGGTGTACTCGATGCCCAGGACCATCACTCAACTGGGCACCTCTAGAACTGGTGGTACCCTACGTCTAGGACCAATACTCAACTGGCAACGTAGAGCTCTACACCCAGGACCATCACTCAACTGGCAGTGTAGCCACCAAGCTCTGAAATCAGGATTTCGGGACCCTGTAGCCCCTAGTCCTGCTCGAGGATCTGAGAGCGTCCCCTCAGTCCTCCACATGTGCACATGCTACTATATCCGTCAATTTCAAAGTATCCGTCAATTCCGAACTGTATCTCAAGTTACATACTGGGGTGAGGTTTTATCTCATGCCCCGAAAACATAAAACCGTGGATAACCTTTTAAAACATGAGTCGAATCTCAAAACCGTAAGAAACTTTTCTGAAATACCTTTCTTTCAAAAACATCTTCAACTTTTCTTCAAAACACTTTGAATTTCAAATACATAGTTAATTGAAACTCAACCTCTAAAAATCTTAACACACATACATGCACATGCATATATGCCTTTCTCATGCTTCTTTCTACTCTAGCCATGATTCAATAAATGTCATACATGTACATACATTTAATCATGTATATCTATAACACTCTGAGATTATTCATATACATGCATTTCACTAAGCATACACAAAACTTATCTAACATGCTTAAACTCATCACATGCATGCTATCAATACTGTATCAATCCACATTGGCATATTTAACTCACTCCCAAAACCAATACACGCACACATACACATACTTACCATAAAACAGCTTGCTTATTACTTCATGCAACTTACCTTATGTTTTATCAGCATAAGATATCATTAGTATGCTTTGCTCACACCCAAACATACTTAAATTAACATACATTAAAATACTCGTAACCTATATACTTACATACTAAATATATGCCTATGTTCTTGATTTTGTACCCCTTTATATACATCAGTGCTTGTCTATTCTTTTCTTTACAATTTTATCGTTCTTTAAACTTTAATCACATTCCCTAGGGTGTAGTTTCTACAACGCCCATACCCAAGTCTCAATATATATATTTATATTTATAAACATAACATCATTAATATGCTCTATCTATCTATATAAATACATATACTGCTTTATATCTAGATATGTGTTCATTATCTCTATATACTCATGCTTGTCTTTACTTATATATATATATACTTGAAGCCGCTTGTTCACATCTACATGAGTATACTGATACACTTACTTCTTCCTTCTACGTTCCTCTTTATATATATACAGGTTTCATGCTTATAATTATATACAACTTTGTTATATTACTGATTTCGAGCAACACTAAATTTCTTAAGTGTTCAAAGCATGAGTTACTTACCTGGTTAAGCGAATGCCCGCGATCCGGGTCCGATCTGTCAAAACAAATCACAACATATGTAAGAACCGCTATTTACGGAACTTTCAACTCATCTATACTAAACTACAGACTTTCTCATAATACATGAATTCTTTCTAATACTACGATTCGAACTTCACTACTCTATTATATACTCATACACTGTTTTAAACTAACTAGACAGCTCAGATTCTTGTTTTACGCGTTTGTGGCAAAACTTACAGAAAAGTCTCCGCAAACGCTACGGAAGGGTCTCGAACCCTCCGAACTAATCCGGAATTACTCAATTATCCTCGCAATATCATATTTATATTATCCTCAAGATTACGGTCACCTACGCTCAATCGCGCGTGAAATTCTGATTTACCAGAAACTCGCTAATTCTATCGGATCGATCAAATCTAATCTGTTTTCCCTCAAATTCTACCACAAGCATCGCTTTAACATATTAAATCATATTCAATTCATTTCATGCAAATTCGTTACACTACGAAACTACCAGAAACATCCGAATATAAATCGATATACTTTAAAATAACAAAATCTAAACAGAGAGTCGTATCGAAATTCCAAGGCCATATTCGGACTCCCAACGGCCATACGAACGCGCTGGTGCGATCGGAATTTTGATCGGAGCTATTGTTCACATTGGGTTACTATTCATCTGAATCTTCTTTCCTCGTTTTGGGTGCTACTGAGCATGGATCGGGAAAACTGTTTCCACCATCTGGTAGTACTTGTTGAGAGCTTCAATTTGGTAGGTGGCTCGGGCCGTGAAACGAACCGACGAGCTGGATCCATGAAACCCACGTCGCGCCACTGTCCACCGTCATTTCTCACTGTCGCCGGCTCTGATGGTCGATCGCCGGCTACTGGCTTACTCCCATCGCCGGACGATCACACCGGCACCGGTGCGCCGGCCTGACGCCGGCCAGAAACTCGCCGGCGAGCTGCTCAACTAAGGTAGGCGATGGGGGGGTCGGGTGAGGGAGATGATTTGTTTTTGCTTTGTTTGCTATTTCCCAAAACCTTAAGGCTTTAAATACTAGCAGGGAAAATATCATATAAGCCCCTGCGAAATTGCTGATCAGCCCCTATCCTAGAACTTTCTGGAATTTCGCATTTTCGGAGCCCTTCTGACGTGATTCTCGAAAAGTTCTTAACACGAAAGTTGTTCGTCTCGGAATCAACAGTCTGATGGTCCAAAAATCAACTCGATCGGATTTCATTTACCAATTATGTGGCCAAAACTATAAACTTTATGCGTTTTACGAAAATCGCGTATCTGACTTTTGATCCCACGCGTTTTTCAACGCGACGAATATTCATAATCTATTATTCTAACACATATAACATCGCTTGGACTCTTATTCCTCATTATCATCATGCTCCGAGAGTATATCATTAGTCCGAAAATCTTCCAGAACCGTCCCGAAAATCTGGGATGTTACTTTAATTCGGGCAAACGAGTTTATTTAGAATTAATTCTTAGCGACGTGAATAGTAATTTTTCTAGGCAAAGTTATTTAATTAAATTTGATTTAATTACGTCGCAACGGAAAATTCGTTAATTCGGAATTAGCGAACCCGAGCCCGGGAGTGTTTGCAGGCCCACTCGCATTTCGAATTTAAGTGCGGCCCACATGTCACATCAAGTGTCAAATCATTAGTCACTTTGATTGATGTGATGTCTAGTCACTTTGAGTGATGTGACAACTAGTCACTTTTGAGTGATTGATGGTGTAGTTGGATGGCTTTAATGCTTGTACCTTTTTTGACTTTGGAAATTCAAAATTTGGTATATGTTTTATTTGATTTTGGAAATCAAAACCAACTAACAAAAAAACTCTTCTCTCTTCTCCTCTCTTCACTCTCTTGGCCAAGGGCCTTTTTTCTCTAAAATTTGGAAATTGCCGAGAATGACAAGAAGGAACAAGGAAGAATTTACGGCAAACTTTCCGAGTGCTAGCACACATTAGGAGTCTTATGAAGGTGATAGGGAAACCCACCCGTGGGCATGGAATGCACACCCAAGCTTGGAGCTTGGCCGAGCAAATGGAGCACAAAAATGGGGGCATTGCCGAGAGCACCATGGAAGGAAAGCTTGGATATTTTTGTTGTTCCTCGCATCGCAAAAGCTGATCAATGTAAGTATGATTCCGCCATACCTCTTTGAGTATTCACATATGTTTCTTACTTGAAATCGATCTTCGGACTAACCTAGAAACCCAACAATGGTATCAGAGCCATTTTGAGCATGAAATTTGATTATGGTAAAATTTGGGTAAATTGACTTTGAGCATGTTTGAGCATGCTTGTTAATGGATGACTTGGAGTTGTTTGTGATCAATTTTGTGAAAAATGGATTGGATCAATTTTTCCCCAAAAATGTAGGCTTGGCCGAAACATATTGGTGCCCTACTGTCATGGAATTTTTTGATTTTGATCATTAGATATGTTGAAATCATTTGGGCAATGTTGATTTAGGATTTAATTGGATTAAAACCGAATTGGACAAAGAAATCCCCAAATTGTCGTGACTTGTAAGCATGAAAATGATTGATTTTTGATTCAAATGTGTTGCACATGTTTTGATGATAATAAGCATAATTAATTGTATAAATTGATGCTTTGGAAATATTAATTTGGTTAATTAATTATGGCATACACTTTAGGTTAATTAAATTATGAAATTTGGAATTTTGGTAATTTATTTAATTGGGCCAAATTTGGAATTGAGCTTGTAAAGTTGTATTTGGGCTTAATGGGCTTGGTTGGGCCAAGTTTGGTTTAGGCTAAATTGGTTGGATCCAATTGGGCCCAAAACCATATTCATAAAGTCCAATTATAATTAAATGGAACTTTAATTTTAATTGGGCCTAAATTGGTTTCTTGGCAAATAAGGGTGATTCCTTAAATAGGCTTTGGTATTTGGGTTTGACCCATGTTGACCAAAGTCCAAGCCTTTAGAAATTAATTGAAAGCCCATTTGACTTTAATTAAATTGACATTGGATGTTAAATGGGCTTTGAGACCCGGAAAGATTAGATTTAGAATCTAAGTCGTAAAGGCACATTATAAAGTGTAATTATTTAATTTAGAATTAAATATAGAATTAGTATTAAATACAAATTTAATTGGATTTAATATTGTAGTTTAATATAATTCAAGAATTCGTACTTTGAGTACTTATTCGCAAAACGAGTTTGACTAGCGCAAAATCAAATCGTTGTTTGAACATTGGATGGTCATTAATTTCAGATTAATTAATTGGATTAGATTGATTGATAACATGATTTGTGTGAATACATGGATGCGATGTATGAATAATATATATCGGATGGATATTAGATGGGTGAGGGCAATTTTGGAAATTGTTGTAATAAATTTAGAATTTATTAATTGGACATGCGTGTCCAGCCTATTACCTCTTGACTCTGTGTATTTTTCTTCTCACCTATTCCCCTCAATGTAAATGAGGTTTCTTTAGAAGTGTTATGTAATTGTGTAGAAGTAATAATTGTGTTAGCGGGAGAGAGGAAAGTGAGAGATTTGTTCTAGGAACAATGTTTTAAGTATCCATCCGCATATCATTATTATATTTATTTATAAGCGCCTTATTATGTTTTTAGTATGCATGTTTAAGGGTGTATGATTATGAGACCTAACAAAGATAATTAATTGGTTGCCAATTACGCGAAAATCCTTCAACACATATTAAGCGTTTTTTCTTCCATTGAGTGATTCTTACTCAAGATCCAAGATTGGCACTGGTTTGTTGGCAAAAGTCAAGACCTTTGTCCGTCGCGGATGTGTTTGAATCATGAAGGCTTTGTTCCATATCGGTGTCTTGTCTAAGTTGTGATTTGTTGGCCAAAGTCAAGATCACTTCTTATCCATCGACATCGATTACTAAGCTTTCCATTGTCGATGGGTTCCACTTTACTGGGATCATTAAGTTTGTTGTGCCAAAGCCAAGGCTTAATTGATTCAGAGGAAAAAGGTTAGGGAATATATTGGATATATTGGCATATATAGAATATATGTTTCGGACTTGGATGTCCACCTACTGGATCTAGGAATTGGATGGGATCCAATTGATCTTAGAGATCTACCTAGTTTATTATCATACAATTTGTTGGCCAAAGTCAAGATTGTGTGTTATTTAACGGGATCCTAGCCCACTAGGAAACTAGGTTTCCCGAGTACTCCACATAGGGTTAGAGGCTCGCCGAAAAATAGTGGGAGGCAAGTATTAAATTTACAATATTCGTTTAGTTACTTGCCAATACGCGCTCATTTCATTTTTCGTCAATAAATTAATATATTAGTTGGACTAATATTTAATGTTGTTTTAATTTAACAGTTGGGCTGTATTCAAACTATTTCAATTAATAGTTGATTTTAAAATTGGATTATAGTAATCAATATAATGGAATTTAACCAATCAAATTATAGTTGATTATGTAGTTAGACTATAGTAATCAGTATAATCAATAGTACCTAAAATCGTTGATTCGATAGTTGGACTATTGGAATCAAGATAATTAAAAGATTAGCGTTTAGAACATAAACCTGGGTGAAAATATTTTTAAACGGCTTTAATTTTCAAAATGGGAATAAAATCTCAAGATAGTCCTGGTAACCGAGAAATTACTTTATTGATATAGTGACGTCTCGAGCCTAAGCCCGGAGTTAAGCAAATAGTAGAACATGATATTTGGAATATTCATGTGATGATAACTTTAGTGCTTAATCCATTATGCTTTCCGCAAAGACTCCTTAATTTCTTAGTCAGAACTAAGGATTAGATCATTATAGTATGATATTGAAATTGAAGGATCTTCATAGATCTATCCTTAGATCTTAGAAGTACAAATTTCAATAGAAAAATCTTGTAGAGTTAATGGCTATACTCAAGGAGACAAAATCAGAGTTTGCAATAGGGCAAGAAGCGCAAGGCGCATCTTACTTCGACATCCCAGAAGGCCAAGGCTTGGCGAAAGGCTTATGGGGTGTGGAAAAGGGGCAAAGGAAAAATCATCATAGTCTTCTAGGAAGACAAAAGACATATCCCAAGATGTCTGCCTAAACTGTGGCAAATAAGGTCATTGAAGCGTGTCTACCGTATGGACAAGGCAGACATGAAGGAATTGAAGACGGTGCTAGGCTCCGGCTTCAAATATGTTTGTCATAAACATGTTCGCTACTAGTATTAAAATTGGATTTTAGATACTAATTTGGTACATAAATATGTGCTGATGTGCAGAATCTGCTGAGAGTAGGATACTGACTTCAGATGAGATCTATCTACGAATCGGAAATGGGACGACAGTCGCTGTTTTAACCGTAGATACCTAAGTTTAGGAACTACCATTCGGTTATGTACTTAAATTAGGAAACTGTTACAATGTAACTAGTTTGACTAGAAACATTATCTCTATATCATAGTTTAACCCATTGTGGGTAAACCTTTATATTCTAGAACACTAAAGTGTTTTATTATATAAAGATGATATTCAGATAAACACATTAGATGTGAATAATACTATTTATATTTTGAATATAAATAAATCTCAAACGTATAACATGAAAACTAATAGCTCAAACTGAATTAATCAGTTGAGACTTATGAGTGGCATTGTTGTTTGGGACACAATTAACAAGACTCGTATATCCACACTTTCGAATAGTGGATACTAGGACGGATTTGATTCTATTCAAATAATTTCAGAGAATCTAGTTTATTAGGCAAAATGTCTGAAATACTTTTTACTTGGTAAAACTGCAAGTGCCACAGATCTGTTAGCCCTCGTTCATAGTGACGTAAGTGGGCCCATGTCTAGCTAGGCTAGAGGTGGATATGAATACTTCGTAACCTTTACGGATGTGGCATCGCGTTATGGTTATGTGTTTCTTATGAAACATGGATCGGAAACTTTTGATGAATTCAAAGAGTTTCGACACGAAATAGACAAACAGACCGGCTAAAGTATTAAAACCGTCACGGTTAGACCATGATGGAAAATACTTAAGCAATAAGTTTCTCAAATACTTGAAAGAGTCTAATATTCTTTCAATGAGGACTCCTTCCGGAACACGTCAATTTGACGGTGTGTCCGAACTGAGAAACCAAATTTTGTTGGACATGATAAGGTTAATCATGAGTCGCTCTGAGCTACCATTTTCCTTCTAGGGATACGCATTAAACATTGCAATACTTATTTTGAATAAGGTTCCATTAAAATCTGTTAGACAGACTTCATATTAGATATGAACAGGAAAGAAACTGGGTTTTCTCATTCCTGAAGATTTGGGTATGATGGGCATATGTTTGAATGATACCAAACTAGAACCCAAATCGGATAAGTGCCTAAGTTGTAGGTTATCCTAGGGAAACCAAAGTATAGTACTTATACAACTCACAAGAGAACAATGTAATTGTTGCTCTCCATGCGGTTTTCCTTAGAGGAATACCTATATGCAGTGGTAAGTGGGAGGAAAGTAAAACTCAATGAAAATCAGAGTAATACTATTCCAGGCACCGATTCCTTAATGGAACACAAATAGTTCATCAATGATGAAACTATACCAATAATCTTCGAATACACAAGAACCGCGTAAGTCGGAGAGAGTCAGAAAATAACCTGGGGTATGGGTTTATGATCTCACCTCATAAAGATGTCAATCTTACTGAGGAATTGAAATTGACTTCGTATGAGGAAGTGATACAAGGTATCGACTCCCTATTATGGCAAAGTGTCGTGATGTCCGAAATGGATTCCATGTATACCAACCAAGTTTGGACACTGGTTGTTGTACCAGAAGGCATTGTGCCTATTGGTACTATATAAGTCTTCAAGGAAGACATACATGAATGGCAACATACCACCGTACTAAGCTAGGCTTGTAGCGAAAAGGTATCATTTTCAACATTGTGTCGATTACGACGAAACCTTTTAACCGTTGCCATTGTTAAATCCATTTGGAAAATGCTTGCCAATGCTGCATATTTCATTTATAAAATAAGGCAGCTGAACGTCAAATCGCTTTCCTAAACGGAAACCTTTTGGAGGATTTTTACAACATCCTAACGGTTTTTTCGTACAAAACGAGCAAACAAGGTTTGCAAGTTAATTCGATCCATTTATGGATTGAAGCAAGCATTACGTTCTTGGAATTATCGTTTTGATGTAATCATAATGGTATATGATTTAATTCAAAACGAAAATGATTCTTGTGTATATAAGGAGGTTAGTGGGAGCGCACTGATAGTGAATGTCCTATATAATGATGACATATCATTTCTTGGAAATGATATTCCCATAAACGATCGGTGAAAGCTTGGCTTTCATGAAAAATTCTCCGTAGAATTCTTTAGAGAGACAAACTTTATTCTAGGAATAAAGATCTATTGGGATAGATCTAAAAGTTATTGGCACTCTCCGAGAACCCGTATATTCAAATAAATGTACGCGTCCTGGTGTCTCATATGCTTTGAGCATATAAAGTCACAATCAGGCCAATCCAAGTGATAGTCACTGGATTGATGTTAAGAACATCATTTAGTATCTTAGATGAACTAAAGATGCTTTCTTATACTATGGAGAAGGAGAACTTGAAGTGACTAGGTTCACCGTTGCAAGTTTCCTAACCGATAAAAACGACTATAAATCGTAACAAATGTACTATACAATTTGAATAATGGAACAGTGAGCTGGAAATCTTCCAAGCAAGATACTGTTACCGAATAAACAACAAAAGTGGATTATTGCTGCAACTGAGGTAGCAATAAAAGCCTTTTGGATCGATAATAATCCTAATCAGATTAGGAGTAGTTCAGTTAACAGCTGAGCTAGGCTACAACACAGGCTAAAGAATTAATGGTCTCATCAACGATCGAGATATATACTTCAAATATTCATCTGATTCGTTCGGATCATACATCATGGCGATGTGATGATCGAATAAATCGCATCCGATGATAACACTACAAATCCGCTGACGAAAACATTTTCTCAGCAGAAATTTGAGCGAATCGTACATAGTTCGGGTGTATGACACTTCAGTGATTAGCTATAGGCCAAGTGGGAGATTATTGGACAATTATGACCCATAGCATCACTATTTGTACAGATCATTGTGTTGTTGTACAAATTAACTATGCGACAAAGGAAATTGCATTTTTATCATTTGTAATTGGATTACCTAGATGATTAAATGATAGAAGGTCCATATGATTAGTTCCGGATTGAGATGATATGAGACAATATCAATCCACGAAGGTTTAATCATTAAATATCCCTAGTCGGAGTATTATCGAGATTGGACATCGATAATGCGTAAAAGACTAGTATTACACTTGTGCGCGTTATAGGAGCATAACGACATAGTTCTCATATATTTGGGTATAGGATACTCAAGCAAGTGTAATAGGAGGTTATGTGTGTTTACCGATGGTACGGAAATAGCTTCTCTCTGGATAGACCCCTCGGAATTCCATTGGTAGTATGACTATGTGTCTATGGAAGTCCGAATCAGGGTAGGTGTATTTGGTCTTAACTTGAGACTTGCACCGCTAATACTTGCGACAATCAATATACTTTGGTTTTGATCGTCCAAGGCTTTAACAGGTTCTGTGTATGCCTCTTATGGGTATATTGAGAATCATAGTGTATTGGGTGTGATGTCAAGACGGAAGTATCACTCCAGTCATAGTGGAGATGATGATCACGTAGGATACGAAACTGGTGCTCTTTTGTACTGCAATCATCGGGATAATATGACTAGGTCATGATTATCCGATTATAGAGACTAGTTACCAGATATCCGATATGTGCTTCGTACGGGGAAGACACAATTTTAGCCTCAGGCCTTGTACGTGACATCTGATACTGGATCGTAATACGCAATACTCCATATACTACGCCTGATATAGATCGCATATTCCTTTAAGAATATTTCTGGAGAATTGGGTAGGCACGGTGCTTTGCTAGAAGCCAACCATGTCTTGTAAATCGGTAAAAACGTAGTACTAGGTACGTACGGGTTCGGATAGTCTGACGACCGGATTTACTGCCAACATATCCGGGGATCTCATGAGTCGCTTCCCGAGATTCACCGATGACGTATGACTCGCACTTTATTAATCTAGGATTAATTAGTAGAGAGAGAAAATTAATCTGGGATTTATTACGGAGATTTTATCTGGGAAAATATTATTTCAATAGAGAGAACGATTAATTTGGAATTAATCGATAAAAAAATATATTCAATATATTATACGAAATTAGATTTCGACGCGGAATTAAAATTAGATTTTAATTCGGGCAAACGAGTTAATTTAGAATTAATTCGTTAGCGACGTGAATAGTAATTTTGCTAGGCAAAGTTATTAAATTAAATTTGATTTAATTACGTCGCAAGGGAAAATTCGTTAATTCGGAATTAGCGAACCCGAGCCCGGGAGTGTTTGCGGGTCCACTCGCATTTCAAATTCAAGTGCGGCCCACAAGTCACATCAAGCGTCAAATCATTACTCATTTTGATTGATGTGATGTCTAGTCACTTTAAGTGATATGACAACTAGTCACTTTTGAGTGATTGATGGTGGTAGTTAGATGGCTTTAATGCTTGTACCTTTTTGACTTTGGAAATTCAAAATTTGGTATATGTTTTATTTGATTTTGGAAATCAAAACCAACTAACACAAAAACTCTTTCTCTTCTCCTCTCTTCACTCTCTCGGCCAAGGGCATTTTCTTCTCTAAAATTTGGCAATTGCCGAGAATGACAAGAAGGAACAAGGAAGAATTTGCGGCAAATTTTTCCGAGTGCTAACACACATTAGGAGTCTTATGAAGGTGATAGGGAAACCCACCTGTGGGCATGGAATGCACACCCAAGCTTGGAGCTTGGCCGAGCAAATGAAGCACAAAAATGGGGGCATTGCCGAGAGCACCATGGAAGGAAAGCTTGGAGATTTTTGTTGTTCCTCGCATCGCAAAAGCCGATCAATGTAAGTATGATTCCGCCATACCTCTTTGAGTATTCACACATGTTTCTTGCTTGAAATCGATCTTGGGACTAACCTAGAAACCCAACACATTTAGCATCCAATGCCAATTCAATTAGGTCTAATGGACATTCAATTAATTCTTTAGGCATGGACTCTTGGCCATTATGGATCAAACCCATAATGCCTTGGCCCATTTAGGAATCACCCTATGCCAAAAATTAATTTTGGCCCATTAGGCCCAATTAAAATTATTAAAAGGCCCAAAGTCATATTTTAGACTGTTATGGAAATGGTTTTGGCCCAATTGGATCCAACCCAATTGTCCAAAACCAAACTTGGCCCAACCAAGCCCATTAGCCCAAATATAACCAAATTAGATTAAAACAATATTCCAAATATTTCATTAATTCAATTTAAGTTTAATTAACACAACTAATTAATTAATATAATATTTCCAAAATATTAATTAATCTAATTAATCATGCTTTATCATTCCAATTCATGTTCAACACAAATTGAAGCAAAATCAAGTCTTCCAACAATATGCTCATTCACGGTAATTTCATGAAAATAACATCCAATTTGATTTCAATCCAATTAAATCAACATTCAATATTTATTTCATGCATTTAAAACATCAAAGTGTCTAATTTCAAAAAATCACCACGAGCTAATCCTAGAGTACAGTCGGCCAAGGTAGAGGATTTAGGGAAATTTGATCCAATCAATTTTTAACAATCCAATGAACTCTATGTTGGTTTCTATGATTAGTCCCAAGATCATAATGAACAAAGAAATGCGAATGAATAACGAAGAAGTGTGGCAGAAACACACTTACATCGATCGGTTTTGGATGCGTCAAACAACAAAAAAATTTCCCTCCAAGCAGTCCAAGATTCGGCCAAGGCAGTCCACAATGCTCCAAGCTTTGTTTTGTCTTTCTAAGCTCTTGAATAGGTTTCCCTAATCACCTTGTATGATCCCTTGAAGAGTGCTAGCCCTTATGATAAATTTTGCAACAAAATCTTATCAATTTTCCCTTCAATTTCGGCCAAGAAATGAAAGAAATGGGAGAGAAAATTGCTTCACTAGTTTCGGCAATTTGGGAGAGATAAGAAGTTATGTATTTGATTACAAAATCAATTATATTTGTTTCAAAAACAATAATAATTAATATACCAAACCTTGGTAAAAGTCAATCAACATACTTTAACTTGGAGTGTTTTACACTCTTCACCAACAACCATACCTAAACACATCAAACTAAAGTGTAAAGTGACACGTGATGTGATGGTTGATGTGACATGTGGGCCCCACTCGATTCCGAATGCGAGTGGGCTCGCAAACACTCCCAGGCTAGGGTTCGCTAATTCCGAATTATTGAACTTCCATCGCGACGTAATTTAAATCGAATTTAATTAAATAATTATGCCAAGCAAAATTACTATTAACGTCGCTAACGAATTAATTCTAAATTAACTCGTTTGCCCGAATTAAAATCTAATTTTAATTTCGCGTCGAAATCTAATTCCGAAGAATATATCGAATATATTATTTTAATGATTAATTCCAAATTAATATTTCTCTCTCTTCAAATAGTACTTTATCCAAGATAAAGTCTCTCTGCAATTAATCCCAGATAAATTAAGCTCGAATCATACGTTATCGGTGAATCTTCGGGAAGCGACCCAAGAGATCCCTGGATATGTTGGCAGTAAATACGGTCGTCGGACTATCCGAACACGTCCGTACCTCGTACTATGTTTTTACCGATTTACGAGACAAGGTTGGCTTCTAGCAAAGCGCCATGCCTACCCAATTCTCCATAAATATTCTTAATGGAATATAAGATCTTTATCAGGCATAGTATACCGAAGTATTGTGTATTGCGATCCAGTATCAGATGTCACGTGCAAGGCCTGGGGCTGGAATAGTGTCTGCCCCGTACGAAGCTAATATCGGATATCAAACAACTAGTCTCTTTGAATCGGATAATCATGACCTTGTCATATTATCCCGATGGTTGCAACACAACAGAGAACCAGTTCTGAATCCCTGCGTGATCATCATCTCCATATGTCTGAAGTGATACTTTTGTCTTGACATCACATCCAATACACTACGATTCTCAATAAACCCAGAAGAGGCGTACACAGAACCTGTTAAAGCCCTGGATGACCAAAACCAAAGTTTACCGATTTTCGCAAGTACTAGCGATGCAAGTCTCAGGTTAAGACCAAATACACCTACCCTGAAGCGGACTCCTATAGACACATATACATACTACCAATGGGATTCTACGATGTCTATCCAGAGCGAAGCTGTTTTCCGTACCATCGGTAAAACACAACCTCCTATCGCACTTGCATAAGTATCCTATACTTAAATAAATGAGAACTATGATGTTATGCCCTCACAACGCGCACAAGTGCAATACTAGTCTATTCCGCATTATCGATGTCCAATCTCGATAATACTACGACTAGGGATTTTTAATGATTAAACCTTTGAAAATTGATATTGTCTCATATCATCTCAATCCGGAACTAATCATATGGACTTTTACCATTTATTATGAAAGTAAATAAATTACAAAACAGTAAAAGGAAATTTCATTACTACATAGTTAATTTTGTACAAAAATACAATGTCTTTTACAAACAGTGACGCTATGGGTCATAACTGTCCAACAATCTCCCACTTGGCCTATAGCTAGTCACTCAAGCATCTAATACCTGAACTATGTACATGTCGCTCAAACTTTTGCTGAGGAATAGCTTTCGTCAGCGGATCAGCCATGTTGTCATCTAATGCGACCTTCTCGACCTTCACATCGCCACGATGTATGATCTCATGAATCAGATGGAAACGTCAAAGAACATGCTTGGATCGTTGATGAGACCGCGGTTCCTTAGCCTATGCTATAGCTCCGTTATTGTCACAATACAATGGAATGGGCTCAGCTGCTAACGGAACTACTCATAATCCAATTAGGAATTTTCGGATCCAAACTGCTTCCTTTGCTGCTTCAGCTACAGTAATTTACTCCGCTTCTGTTGTTGAATCGGCAACAGTCTCTTGCTTGGAAGATTTCCAGCTCACTGCTCCATTATTCAAACAAAATATGTACCCGGATTGTGATTTGCAGTCGTCTTTGTCGGTTTGGAAACTTGCATCGGTATACCCTGTTACCTCAAGTTCTCTATCTCTATAGATTAAGAAAGCATCCTTAGTTCGTCTAAGATACTTAAGGATGTTCTTAACCGCCATCCAGTGACCTTCACCTGGATCGGCCTGATAGCGACTACACATGCTCAAAGCATAGGAGACATCAGGACGCGTACATATCATGGCATATATGATCGATCCGACTGCCGAGGCGAACAGTATCCGACTCATGTTGTCTCTCTCATCTTGAGTTTTAGGACACATGTCCTTAGATAGATAGACGACATGTGACACTGGCAACAGTCCTCTCTTGGACTGATCCATGTTGAATCTCTTCAACACTTTGTCAATGTACGTGCTCTGGGAGAGTCCAAGCAGCTTTCTAGATCTATCCCGGTAGATCTTTATTCCCAGAATAAAGGTTGCTTCTCCTAGATTTTTCATGGAGAATTTCAATGAAAGCCAAGCTTTCACCGACGTTAGCATGGGAATGTCATTGCCTATAAGCAATACATCGTCAACATAAAGGACAATAAAAGTCAGTGCTCTCCCACTAACCTTCTTATATACACAAGGATCATCTCGTTTTGAATGAAATCATATTCTTTTATGATCTCATCAAAACGTTGGTTCCATGACCGTGATGCTTGCTTCAGTCCATAAATGGATCGATTTAACTTACAAACCTTGTTTGCAAGTCTATGCACGATAAAACCGTCAGGCTGTTGCATATAAACATCCTCCAAAAGGTTTCCGTTAAGGAAAGCAGTTTTAACGTCCATCTGCCATATCTCGTAATCGAAATATGCAGTAATAGCAAGCATTATCCGAATGGATTTAATCATGGCAACGAGTGAGAAAGTTTCGTCGTAATCGACACCATGTCGTTGACGATACCCATTTGCTACAACCCTAGCTTTGTACGTTTGTACGTTGCCATCCATGTCGGTCTTCTTCTTGAAGACCCATTTGTAACCAATAGGCTTTACGCCTTCCGGTGCATCAACCAGTGTCCAAACTTGGTTGGTGTACATGGAATCCATTTCGGACTTCATGGCTTCTTGCCATAAAGCGGAATCGAAATCTTGTATCGCTTCCTCATACGTAGCCGGATCGTTATCCTCAATGAGATTAATATCTACATGAGGTGAGATTAGAAACACATACCTCTCAGGATGTTTCCTAACTCTCTCCGATCTACGCGGTCCTTGTGTAATAGAAGATTATGGTACAGTCTCATCCCGGATGGACTGTTCTTGTTCCGTCGAGGATTCTATGCCAGGAACAGTATCACTCTGATTTTCATCGAGTTCTACTTTCCTCCCACTCACCACTGCATTTAGGAATTCCTTCTCAAGGAAAACTGCATGTAGAGCAACAAATACTTTGTTCTCTCGTGGGTGATAGAAGTAATATCCTTTGGTTTCCCTAGGATATCCTACGAATAGGCATTTATCTGATTTGGGCTCAAGTTTGGTACCTTCCAAACGTTTGACGTATGCCCAGCATCCCCAAATCTTCAGGAATGAGAAACCCGGTTTCTTTCCTGTCCATATTTCATATGGTGTCTATTGTACAGACTTTGATGAAACCTTATTCAAAATAAGAATTGCACTGTTTAATGCATGTCCCCAGAAGGAAACATGTAGCTCAGTGCGACTCATCATAGACCTAACCATGTCCAATAAAGTTTGGTTTCTCCGTTCGGACACACCGTTTAATTGCGGTGTTCCAGGAGGAGTCCACTGTGAAAGAATACCATATTCTTTCAAGTAATCTAGAAATTCATTGCTAAAGTATTCGCCACCACAGTCCGACCGCAATGTCTTTATACTCTTGCCGGTCTGTTTTTCAACTTCGTGTCGAAACTCTTTGAATTTCTCAAAAGTTTCCGACTTGTGTCTCATAAGATACACATAACCATAACGTGATGCATCATCCGTAAAGGTTACGAAGTATTCATATCCACCTCTAGCCTGGCTAGACATGGGCCCACATACGTCACTATGAACGAGGGCTAACAGTTCAGTGGCGCATTCACCTTTACCGCTAAAAGGTGATTTAGGCATTTTACCTAATAAGCAAGATTTGCAGACGTCATATGAATTTGGATCAAATCCGTCCAAGTACCCACTCTTCGAAAGTGTGGATATGCGAGTCTTGTTTATGTGTCCCAGACGACAGTGCCACATATAAGTTTCATCTTTGTTACTCATTTTGAGCCTTTTGTTTGTTATGTTATATGTTTGAGATTGATTTATATTCAAAATATAAAGACCATTATTTGCAACAGCAGTGCAAATTTCTACATCATTTTTATACACAAAACACCCGGTGTTCCTGAATACAAAAGTATACCCACATTGGGTTAACATAGATACATAAATAATATTTCTAGTCAAACTAGGTACATAATAACAGTCATTAAGTTCAAGTACATGCCCCGATGGCAGTTCTAAAACAAAAGTGCCAACGGCCAAAACGGCGACTGGTGCCCCATTTCCGACGCGTAGATCAATCTCCCCTGAGGCCAGTCTCCTGCTAATCCGCAAATCCTGCACATCAGTACATATGTGAGTACCACAACCAGAATCAAAAATAAAATTTTTAAAACTAGAAGTAGTCATGTTTATTTCAATAACAAACATACCTAAAGTCAGTGCCTTGCCCGCTTTAATCTTCTTCTGGAGCGCCTTGTACTCGTGGAAGTCACGCGTCCAGTGACCTCGCTTGCCGCACTGGAGGCAAACATCCTGAGATTTGTCCTTAGGCTTCCCAGAAGACTTTGACGATTTGGCCTTGCCCTTTCTTTTATGCTTCTTCTTCTTCACACCTCCAGTTGTCTTGGGCCCAGCCCTCGTTGTCTGAGATGTCGAAGCAAAGTGCACCTCGCGCTTGTTGCCCTTAAGCATCTCCTTTTCAACTTCCTTGAGAATTGACAACAACTCTCCAAGAGTATCATCAGTGTTCATCAGGTTATAGCTTATGATGAACTGTTTCCAAGTATCGGGGAGAGATTGCAAGATCATATCTATGGTAATCTCAGCCTCTAATACTATCCCCATCTTAGCCAGCTCATCTATGTCAGCAATCATCTGTACCACATGGGACTCAACAGACATGCCTTCTGACATACGTGAACGGAAGAGCTTCTTCACTAACTCATATCTCTGCGACCTTCGGTTAGATCGGTGAAGATCGTGCAACCTCACCAACATGTTATAGGGATCCAAGTCCCTGTTCTGTCGACGGAAATGATGAGTCATAGTAGCAAGCATAATTCACTGAGCAGTTTCACAATCATCGCTATGAGTCTTCCAAAGCTACAGCTCAAGTAGCTCATCAGGTTTGGGCTTAGGCCCAAGAGGTCTTTATATAGTATATAGCAGCCTCTCGGCTCCAAGGACTATTCTTAGATTCATTTCCTAATCGGCAAAGTTCGTGCCCTTGAAGACATTTTCGCCCATGATAATGTCTCGAACATTTCCCTTTCCTGTCATCTTGATTACGATAGTCTAACTATCTAATCAACGATATATGGGTACAGTGTAACTGTTACAAGAAAAATAACATTATATTAGTCCAACTAATAAAATAAATTTTATGAAATAATGTGAAAGCGTGTAAAGCTAAGTATCTGAGTGAAATTGCAAATTCAATACTAGCCTCCCACTATTTTTCGGTGAGCCTCTAACCATATGTCGAGTACTCGGGAAACCCAGTTTCCTAGTAGGCTAGGATCCCGTTAAATAACACACAACCTTGACTTTGGCCAACAAGCTGTATGATATTAAACTAGGTAGATCTCGAAGATCAATTGGATCTAATCCAATTCCTAGATCCAGTAGGTGGATATCCAAGTCCGAAACATATATACAGTATATATGCCAATATATCCAATATATTTTCCTAACCGTTTTCCTCTGAATCAACTAAGCATTGGCTTTGGCACAACAAGCTTAATGATTCCAGTTAAGTGGGACCCATTGACATGGAAAGCTTCGTAATGTCGATGGACAAGAAATGATCTTGACTTTGGCCAACAAATCACGACTTGGACAAGACATCGATATGGAACAAAACTCTCATGATTCAAACACATCCGCAATTGACAAAGGTCTTGACTCGTTTGCCCGAATTAAAATCTAATTTTAATTCCACGTCGAAATCTAATTCCGAATAATATATCGAATATATTATTTTAATGATTAATTCCAAATTAATCTTTCTCTCTCTTCAAATAGTATTTTATCCAAGATAAAGTCTCTCCGCAATTAATCCCAGATTAATTAAACTCGAATCATACGTCATCGGTGAATCTTCGGGAAGCGACCTAAGAGATCCCTGGATATGTTGGCAGTAAATACGGTCGTCGGACTATCCGAACACGTACGTACCTCGTACTACGTTTTTACCGATTTACGAAACAAGGTTGGCTTCTAGCAAAGCGCCATGCCTACCCAATTCTCCAGAAATATTCTTAATGGAATATACGATCTTTATCAGGAGTAGTATACCGAAGTATTGTGTATTGTGATCCAGTATCGGATGTCACGTGCAAGGCCTGGGGATGGAATAGTGTCTGCCCCGTACGAAGCACATATCGGATATCAAACAACTAGTCTCTTTGAATCGGATAATCATGACCTTGTCATATTATCCCGATGGTTGCAACACAATAGAGAACCAGTTCTGAATCCCTGCGTGATCATCATCTCCATATGTCTGAAGTGATACTTCCGTCTTGACATCACATCCAATACACTACGATTCTCAATAAACCCAGAATAGGCGTACACAGAACCTGTTAAAGCCCTGGACGACCAAAACCAAAGTTTACCGATTGTCGCAAGTACTAGCGATGCAAGTCTCAGGTTAAGACCAAATACACCTACCCTGAAGCGGACTCACATAGACACATATACATACTACCAATGGGATTCCGCGGGGTGTATCCAGAGCGAAGCTGTTTTCCGTACCATCGGTAAAACACAACCTCCTATCGCACTTGCATAAGTATCCTATACTTAAATATATGAGAACTATGTCGTTATGCCCTCACAACGCGCACAAGTGCAATACTAGTCTATTC
Source organism: Zanthoxylum bungeanum (assembly GCA_019454045.1). Classification (NCBI taxonomy): domain Eukaryota; kingdom Viridiplantae; phylum Streptophyta; class Magnoliopsida; order Sapindales; family Rutaceae; genus Zanthoxylum; species Zanthoxylum bungeanum. The sequence goes on along the minus strand of SKCR01043303.1, from coordinate 8,115 downwards.
CACATTATCGATGTCCAATCTCGATAATACTACGAGTATGGATTTTTAATGATTAAACCTTTATGGATTGATACTGTCTCATATCATCTCAATCCGGAACTAATCATATGGACTTTTACCATTTATTTATGAAAGTAAATAAATTACAAAACGGTAAAAGGCAATTTCATTACTACATAGTTAATTTTGTACAAAAATACAATGTCTTTTACAAACAGTGACGCTATGGGTCATAACTGTCCAACACTCTAAATTATCATCATCTAACATCAACCAAACACTCAATTTAGAAATTTCATGCTCCAAGCAAAAATACCCAAATTAAAGTTATGAACCCTAGATTTCCAAATCAAGTTTAGTAGGCTCTAGATACCATTGTTAATCTATAAGACATGCTTCCAGGATCCTAAACATAATTTGAGTGTGAAATTAACAAGTTAAGTTGCGGAAATACTTACATTGTTCTTGGGATAAATTCAAAATTTCTTTGAATGGATGAAGTTCCAAGCTTTTGTTGAGTGGTTTTAACCCTTGGGTGAGTTTCCCTATCACCTTGTTTGACTCTCCAAGTGCTAGCTTGTAAGAAAAATTGAATCAAAATTTTCCCTTGGAGAGAAGAAGCTCACGGCATTGAGAGGAAAGAGATGAGTGAATAGTTCAAAGACTTTGTTGGTTTTTGAAGTAAATGCAATATTTAAGTAAAGCCAACCACTTCAATCAAATATCAAAAGTTGCTGTAAGTCAAGTGGGTCCCACCACTTTTAAATTCCAAATTTAAGTTGGCTTCTCCAACACACAACTAGACTTGGGCCCTAGTTCGTTTAATTCTGAATTAAACGAATTTGTCATCGCGACATAATTAAATCCAATTTAATTAAATAATTATACCTAGCAAAATTATTACGATAGTCGCTTACGAATTAATTCTAAATTAATTCGTTCGTCCGAATTAAAATCTAATTTTAATTTCGTATTGAAATCCAATTTCAATTAATATATCTGATATATTTATTTTATCGATTAATTCTAAATTAATCACATTCTATCTTCTATACGAATTAAATCCCAGATTAATTCTTGCCGCAATTAATCCCATATTAATTTTCTCTCTCATAATTAATCCCAGATTAATTCTATTTGAGTCAAATGTCAATGGTGAATATCTAGGAAGCGGCCTAAGAGATTCCTAGATATGTTGGCAGTGAATTCAATTTTCGGACTATCTGAACATGTGCGTACCTAGTACCACGTTCTCACCAATTTATAAGACATGGTTGGCTTCTAGCAAAGCACCGTGCCTACCCAATTCTCCAGAAATATTCACAGAGGAATATAATATGTATCAGGCATAGTAATATAATGAAATACGTAATATGATCCAGTATCGGATGTCACATGCTAGGCCTAGGGCTGGTTTTGTGTCTGCCCCGTACGAAGCATATATCGGATCTCTCGTACCTAGTCTCTCTAATCGGAAAGTCATGACCTAGTCATATTTTCCCGATAGCTGCAACTTTTAAGAGTACTAGTATCGTATCTTGTGTGACCATCATCTCCATATGACTGAAGTGATACTCCCATCTTGACATCACATCCAATACACTACGATTCTCAGAAAACCCAATACAGGCGTACACAGAACCTGTTAAAGCTCCAGACGACCAATATCAAAGTAAACTGATTGTCGCAAGTAATAGTGACGTAAGTCTCAGGTTAAGGATCACATACACCTACCCTGATTCGAATTCCCATAGACACATAGTCATACTACCAATGGGATTTCGAGGGGGTCTATCTAGAGCGAAACTATTCCCGATCTAACGGCAAATAGAACTTCTTATCACAGTTGCATAAGTATCCAATACCTAAATATATGAGAACTATGTCGTTAAGCTTCCATAACGCGCACAAGTGTAATACTAGTCAATTCTACATTATCAATGTCCAGTCTCGATAATACTACGACTAGGGATATTTTATGATTAAACCGTTCGTGGATTAATATTGTCTCATATCTTATTAATCTGATTTAACAATATGGACTTTTATCATTAATATATATCCAAGTAATCCAATTACAATAATGATAAAATAGCAATTTCCTTTTGTCACATAGTTATTTTGTATAAAAAAACAATTTCTTTTACAAATAGTGATGCTATGGGTCATAATTGTCCAACAGGGGGGAATTCATAAGTTAGGCAATAAGTGTATCTGTTGTCCAAATTCAGACAGGTTGTATTGTATCATTTATAAGTTGTGTTTTTGACGTCCAATTGATGAACCGTAAAATTCTAGATAACATAGATACATAAGGTAGTAATATATCCCAAAATCATAATTGTTAGACTTAGGATGAGGCCGAAATGATTTTTTGAAGATGGGCAAGCTGCTGCCACTGTACCCAGTTTTTCAGCTTGAACAGCCTCTGAAATTCGATTGATAACATGAGTTTCTGAAATTGAAATTGAGATCCCTAAGTATTTTCATACATTAGACAAATTAAAGACCATTCTATTAAAATTTCAGCTTCTAATTCATTCCCATTTAGTTACAATGAATTTTCAAAATTAAGCGTCAAACAGTGCATTCTTAGCGAATAGTAGAATCTATGTTTCCGCTACCACACTTGCATAACTCTAAATCTAAGCTCGTGAAATTCATCGATACAATAGATATATCCAATATTCAGCAAGATTAAGTGTCCATGCATTGTATATTCTTTTATGCCATATGAAAATATTCCGAGTTATAAAAACTAACGATTGTATGGACTTTAGATCGATGTAAGGATACTAGACGGTCGCCCACGCTGTGAATCGCTCTCTATTTGCCATAACACAGTGAGTGTATATTTTATTTTCATAATATTTTATTGATTTTATAAAGTTATATGAATTTATTTATATTCAAGTTATACTTTGAGATGAGACAGAGTTGCCAAAATGCTTTGATGAGTTAAAAATATTTTTGGACCAGTTTAGAAATATTATCATGTTTTTGATATTTTGAGATGATTTCTTTTATGAATTTTTTATATATTGGGGGAAAAACCCAATCTCATATACTTTTGGAATTGACGGATTATGAAATTGATGGATACAACAGACATGTACACATGTAGTTTCAGGACTAGGGGACAGTGCTACATGACGCCCCTAGATCCTAGTTTTAGGGCCAGGATGACAGCATTGATTAAGGCTATTGTCTCTAGTTCAATGAATTGAGGGATGGCGATACGTAACACCTCAAGGCACTAGTTAGGCGTGTGGGGGGACGACGATACGTAATGCCACCATACGTCGGTTGTTTTCCAATTGAGATTTTTAGAAACAACATTTTTATGAAAGAGTTTTAGAAAGAATTAGTATCACGATAGATCTCAGAGTTTTACAGAAAGAAATAAGTTTCTAGAAAAGTTTTGCAAGAGATTTGTTTTCAGAAAAAAGAGTTTTCAGAGAAGATTAGTTTTTCTTATAAAATGAGATGATTTCGGTTTCATAAATCATTTTAGTTTCCATTTTAAACTATCTACTAACTAGGTCGTTCAAACGATATAACCCCCCACTCTCCAGTGTTTTATGTTTTACAGGTCTACTCAGAGGACGAGCTGGAAAGGATGGATACTGATGGTAGTCACTAGGGTTATTAGGTCCACATAGCAGTCAAGTTCAAGGTATATAGATCTGTTAAGGTCAATGTTGTAAGAGTTAAAGTACAAGTCATGTATAAGTTGCATGAGAGTCATTACTTAAGGTTATCAGAGTCGAAGTTACCAGAGTTTAGCATAGCAAGTTCAGAGAGAAAAAGAACAATGATTGTTCAAATAAAATTAAGTTGGACAAGTAGCCCTCCAGTATAAGTGTGTGATTCGTGTTTGTAAAATAACAAGAAAAGTAGTATAGTTCAGTTAGTCAATCAGTTAGTTTGAGGATGAGGGTGATATGTTAACCTGTCGCCCACTGGTAACATCTCCGAGAGGGGATGTTACACCTATTGACGATGGTGTGTACTTCTAACTATTAGGAATCACATGTGAGTCATTCAGTATTCGCTCTAACGAATACCCACATGTCTATAAGATTAGCGGTATAAATTAGAGTAAGCACAAAAAATAATGATTCAAGACAAAGAGATCCAAACTGGGTTAATCGAGCAATAAAGCTCATTATTATAACACCCCGATAATTTCGATGACTATTCCGATGAGTACTAAGTTATGAAAGGTATAATACCTGATATATAATCATGTAAAAGTATGTATGGGCTCATGAAATCACTTTTTGGACATTCGATAAATTCCTTGCAGTTCCGATACGAAATTTATTCTAAAATTCAATACGGACAGCCCTTGGTATTTGGGCCATACATTTTCCATACGACCTCTGATTCCTATGAATTATATATCATCAGAAATTTAAGACTGAGACCTACAACTTTCATGTTGGAAATGTCTCCAAATTCGAACCATAAATAGGTCAAAAATTCAGCTCAAAATTCGGATAAACAGTGCCCAATGACTAATATGGAGAATTCTCAAAGTTTCTGATTTTTGTTCCATTAAGTCATTAACCATTTAGCCCCTAGTATAGAAGGGAACATTATTCTAGCATCCCTAACATTTTGCAGAAAGAAAGAAAAGAAGAATAAGGTGGGCATTGTTTTGCCAAATCAAAGAGTAATCAAACTATCCCAAGCTAGAAAGAAGGATATCAAGCTTAGAAAATTTGATTTGTGAAGGAAATCAAATGAGATAAGATCATCGCAAGAATTGCAATTTCCTTAGGCAAAATGAAGTAATGCCAGTCAGATACCAAATCAGTGAGTGGACCCTTTTTCCTTTTCAAGTTGAGATTTATTTATCAGTTTGACTTGAGACTTACTTTTAAATATTTTAGGGCGTTTGCCAAATTTATTTACAGATGCTTACGATTGAAAATTTCATTTTGAAAGATTTATTTAAAAGCTTGAGTTTTATTATTTTTGGAGGCATGAGGGAAAAACCCACCTCAGATGTAACTTTGTATAAATATGGAATTGACGGACACAGATATCATGTGCACATGCAGTTCCAAACTAGGGATGATAAATGCCCATATATCCCAAATTTAGAGTCAGAAGGGTAGCATAGATTCGTACCCCCATCTCCAGATTTGTGGCTTAGGGGACGGTGAGACGTAACGCCCCAAGACAACCAGATATTTTCATACGATGAGGGAAACGCCCTCAAGCACTATATTTTGCGTATGGGGGGACAGCGAGATGTAACGCCCCCATGCGCTAGATTTCTCCACCGAATTCGGAGATAAAGTTTTCAGAAATGGATTTTTAGAGATATGATTTTCAGAAATGATAAATTTTATAAAAGAGTTTTCACCAGAATAAAATTTTACAGAAAAGCATCAGAGTTTTACAAAAGGAACAAAGATTTCAGAAAATTTTCACAGAAATAGATATGTTTTTAGATAAGAAAAGAGATTTCAGAAAAGACAGCTTTATTAAAATGATTTCAGCTTTATAACCATGGATTTTCATAAAGTATTTAAGTTCTTTCTTTAAATTGTCCACTCACTAGGTAGTTCAAACGTTCTAACCCCCCCACTCCAGTGTTTTCTGTTTGCAGTTTTATCTGGAGGACAAGTTCGGGAGGATGGATAGTGATGGCAGTCACTAGGGTATTGAGTCCACCAGGTTGAATACAAAAGTTCAGCATAGTCGGTGTCAAGTAAAAGTTGCATGACTTACATTGTATAACATCAGTCATTGAGTTTGTCCAATATCAGAGTTCTAATGTAATGTACTATTGAGTACATTGTATGAGTATTTGAGATGTATTTCCATGATTATTGTGTTGGGGAATGGTCCGTATGCGTGAGTTTATGTTTGTAATCAGTTTAACATCATTGATTATAGTTAGATGGTCAGAGCCTCATTAGGATATGATGGACTATTCTCTGCCGGTAACATCTCCTAGTGATGGATGTTACAATTATATGATAATTATTATATAAGCGGCTTATCTAACGGTGTGAGGGTTCACAGTTAAGACACTTAGATAATCAATAACCACGACTACATAATGACTCATGGTCACCTACGATAAAGAGGTTCTAAAGACATTACACACGTGTAACTCGAAAACACACATGGTGTTTTAGTTGTCACACCCCATAAACTTAAGAAAAATTGGAGATTAACTCTGCTAAAAAAAAATATCCCAATGCAAGTGGCCATGAGCTTTACTTATGACCCTGGATAAACTTGACTTGGCACAAATCTTATTATATTCTCCCTCACTCCATTCATCGACATCCTTCAAGATGGTCTAACTTGAGGTTTGCTCGAGCAGCTTTGTGTCTTTATTTTTGTTTTATCTAGAGGTCATTGATCTTCAAACTTATGTTTTTCTACTTCTGATATTAAATTCTTCATGCTGCTCTCCCACCATTCTTCTTGATGGCCAATGGTATCATATGTTTTCCTCATTAAAACCTTGCTACTAAAAAATAATTGTTTCAAAACCTAAATAAAAGAAAAAAAGTATAGCCCACGATAACACAAATATTTGTTGTTTTATTTAGTCCAATAGCATCTCCACATATGTTTTGATTGCCATCCCTCTGAGCTAGCTTAGTTACCTTCAAGACTTTTATTAGAAAGTGGATGTTGAAGTTGAACTTCTTTTAGAAAGTTGACATTGCACTCGACAAGAAACTCGGTGGTGGTCTCCTAGGAATAATTCCATAGTTTCCTTACTATCAGTCTCTTTTGCTTCTCCATAACTCAGGTGTAGGAGCAAAGCGGAGTTTACCGTTATGCCTATGATATTCGGCGACCACGACACTATTGGGCTCGCAGTCCGTAGAGAGTACGGAGTAGCCCGCGGGGGACTAAACTAGAGAATAAAGGAGTCGCCACCCAATGTGAACTGGGAAAGATTTAAGGTCGCACTCACCCCTCGCAAGGGAAGACCTCAAATCGTTGGGTTCGGAATGGTCCCTTACTTATACCAGTATAATGGACAGGTTCACACAATGGTATAGCCAAGTCTTAATGCAATTCATACATAAAAGCGAATAAAAATGCAATAACATACCCAATCAAAATAACAACCACAATAACATTGTTCAAAAAAAGCATATTAAATTAAGAAGTACAATATGTGTTAACGAAAACTATAATAAACAAAGATAAGTGGGAAAAGCGTCAATAAATAAATAGCAAACAAAAAGGGGTTAATCACGCATATATTAATATTTCTCGAGTGGCACGTGGAGTTGTATCCCAAGTACAGACCGCACTACCATCCATTCGGATTCAGCTACGGAATTTATGTCTAGGTTTCCATCCGATATACAGCAAGGGATAATAATATCCATAATCATTAATATAATGTAAACATACATAAAAATATAACCATGTATATACAGATAATGAATAATTAAAAAGGTAAAAAAGGCATAAAATATAATCATCAACATGAACAAGAAAAATAAACAAAATAAAAATAATAAAGGTGAATGAATAGACAGAAATAAAATAACGAACTACCAAAGAACGAAATAATGTGACCAGAAATTTGGTCGTATTTAATGTAGGACATCGCATACCCGGCTGGACATATTTCATGTCCAGCCAGACACGCATTGTCTGGAACTATAAGAATAAATATGGTAAGGGTGCCTTCAGGTCTTACATTTTAGGTTGCTTTCTCGGAAGTGCGTTAGGCCGTCGCCAGAAGGATCACTGGTTCGCTATTTCTGCTTGCTGTTTCACTGTTTTCTGGTTGCTGGTTGCTGTTTTGATGTTTTCTAGTTGTTGTTTTCTAGTGGATGTTTTTACTATTTTTGGGCTGCTGTTTTTAGTTGTTTTGGCTGCTGATTTTTGGTTGTTTTGGCTGCTGTTTTTATTTGTTTTGGCTGCTATTTTTGTCTCGGTTTTGGCTACTATTTTGGTCTCGGTTTTGGCTACTGTTTTGGTTATTTAGGCTATTGTTTTTGGTTATTTTGGCCACTGTCTTGGTGGTTGTCTTTCACGGTTTGGGTTTGTTTTTTGTCATGGTTTTTTCTGCTTTCGGTTATGGGTTGTTGGTTGGTTTGGTTGTTAGTTGTTTTC
>SKCR01043302.1:0-57284 GCA_019454045.1 Zanthoxylum bungeanum | reverse complement strand
TTTGAATTTTGAATTCAAAGTGGTGGGACCCACTCACTTATATCAACTAGTCAATTTTTGATGGAAGTTATTGGGATATTGAATTGGATTTTACTAACCCATCAATCCTACCAACTAAAAACTTGAAAATTAATGAATTTTGAAAATCATTATTACACTCTCTCTTCTTGGCCGATGGCCTCTGATTAAAAAAATATAAAGGGAAAATAACAACATTTGCTTTTAATTTGTGAATGATAAAAGCAATTGAAAAGAATTGAAAAAGTGTGTGGCTCTCTGACTTTGGAAGTCAAGGCCGAAAGAAAGATTTTTGTTTTTCTTTTGCATAATGCAAAATTGCTCTCTGTTTTTCATTTTTTTGAATTAGCCGAATTGGCCAAAAAGCAAAAGCATCTTGCTCTCTCTAGTTTGGCGCACAAAATGGCCACTGTCTTGTTTTGAGCGCACAAAATGAAGCATGGCCGGATGGCCTAATATCCAAGTGCCGATAGCTTCCCTCTCTCTTAGCTGAATCTCGCTTCTTTTGGAGGGCGATTTTGGGGTTCTTTTTATTCTTGCTAACACATAAAGAAGTCAAGTGAAGGTGATAGGGATACTCACCTATGAGCTTGGAAGCTTCAACATCCATGAAATTTTTGAAATCCTAAATCCGATCAATGTAAGTATTCCGCAACTTTCTTGATTAATTCACACAATAATCACGCTTAGAGATCCCGTGACATGTCTAGGAGACTTACAATGGTATCAGAGTGAGATCTAAGCTTGATTTGATTTTAGGGTTTGTAAACTTTAATTTGGGATTTCATACTTGGAGTATGTATTTTCTTAAATTGATGGTTTGGTTGAGCTTGTATGATGTTTTAATTGGATTTGTGCATCATTGATTTTGTGATAAATTGATTAGAGAAAAAATCCCCAAAATCCATGCTTGGCCGATTACTACCCTAAGAAAGCTCATGGTTAATTTTTGAATTAGACAATTGTATATGTTGATTCACATGAAATTAAATGTTAATTGTTGATTTAATTAGATTGAAATCAAAATTGGATGTTAATTTCATGTATTGCCGTGAGTGTGAAGCATGTTGGAAAGATTGATTTTGATTAATTTGTGTTGGACATAAATTAGATGTTAAACATGATTAATTAGATTAATTAGTATTCTGGAAATACTAGATTAATTAATTAATTATGTTAATTGCACTTTAATTGAATTAATATGTAATTTGGAATGATATATTAATTTAATTTGTTGTATTTGGGTTAATGGGCTTGGTTGTGCCAAATTTTAGTCTTTGATTATATTTAGGCCTAAACCATTTCCATAAAGTCCAAAATATGACTATTGGGCCTTTAATAATTTAATTGGGCCTAATGGGCCAAAATTGATTCTATGACATAGGGTGATTCCTATTGGGCCTAGGTATTATGGGTTAGATCCATTTTGGCCAAAAGCCAAAGCCTAAAGAATTAATTAAAAGCCCATTGGACTTTAATTAAATAGTATTGGATACTAATTGGGCCTTTGAGACTCATTAAGATTGGATTTGGAATCCAAGTCTTTAAGACACATAAATAAGTGTAATTATTTAATTTGGAATTAAATATGAATTAGTATTGGATACAATTTAAATTGGACTTAAATTGTAGTTCGATATAATTCAAGAATAATTACTTTGAGTATTTATTCTTAAAGGAGTTGGACTCGCATAGGGGTGGCAGAAAAGCCTGAAGCCCGACCCGGCCCGAGGTGGAAAAAGCCTGGGCCGGGCCTTTAAACATAAATATATATATATATCTTGGGCAAGTTGTGATTTGTTGGCCCAAGTCAAGGTCACTTCTTGTTCATCGACCTCGATTACGAAGCTTTCCCACTGTCAATGGGTCTCGCTTAACTAGAATCATTAAGCTTGTTGAGCCAAAGCCAAAGCTTAGTTGATTTAGAGGGAAAAGGTTAGGAAATATATTGGATATATTGGCATATATTGGATATATGTTTCGGACTTGGAGGTCCACCTACTGGATCTATGAATTTGATGAGAACCAATTGATCTTAGAGATCTACCTAGTTAAGTTTCATACAACTTGTTGGCCAAAGTCAAAGTTGTGTGTTATTTAACGGGATCCTAGCCCACTAGGAAACTAGGTTTCCCGAGTACTCCACATAGGGTTAGAGGCTCGCCGAAAAATAGTGGGAGACAAGTATTAAATTTTTAATTTCGTTTAAATACTTGCCAATACGCGCTCATTTCATTTTTCGTCATTAATTATAAAATATATTAGTTGGACTAATATTCAATTGTTGTATTAATTAAATAGTTGGACTGTATTCAAACTACTTCATTTATAGTTGGTTATATAATTGGATTATAGTAATCAATACATTTAAATATAATCGATCAATTGTAGTTGATTATATAGTTAGATTATAGTAATCATTACATTTAATTGTACCCGAAATTGTTGATTGGATAGTTGGACTATAGCAATCAAGATGACTGAAAGATTAGCGTCAAAGGACATAATCCTTGGGAAAAATGTCTTTAACGACTTTAATTTTCAGATTGAGAATTGAACCTCACGATAGTCCTGGGAGCTGAAAAGTTATTTTATTTGATAGAGAAACTTTTCGGTCATGAGCCCGGATTTGAGTGAATAGTAGAACATGAGCTTAGGAAGACTCATTGTGATGATAACTTTAGTGCTCAATTCATTATGCACAGCCAGAGCTTCTTAAAATGACATATCCCAAGTTGTCTGCCTAAACTGTGGCAAACGGGGTCACTAGAAGTGTGACTGCCGTATGGACAAGGCAGACATGAAGGAAGTGAAGGCGGGACAAGGTTCCGGCTTAAGAATGTTTGTTATAAACATGTTCACTACTGGTTTTAAAATTGGATTTTTGATACTAAATGTGGTATATTAATATATGTACTGATGTGCGGGATCTGCTGATAAGCAGGAGACTGGCTTCAGATGAGATCGACCTACAAGTCGGAAACATGACGAGAGTCGCTATTTTGGCCGTAGAAACCTAAGTTTTGGAACTACCATTTGGGCATGTACTTAAATTAGGAAACTGTTATAATGTATCTAGTTTGACTAGAAACATTATCTCTGTATCTCGTTTAACCCGTTGCGGGTATACCTTTATATTCTAGAACACTAAGTGTTTTGTTTATAAAGATGATATTGAGATAAGCACATTAGATGTGAATAACAGTATTTATATTTAGAATATAAATGAATCTCAAGCATATAATATGACAAACAAAAGCTCAAACTGAATAAATCTGTTGAGACTTAAAAGTGGCATTATTGTATGGGACACATTAACAAGACTCGTATATCCACGCTTTCGAAGAGTGGATACTAGGATGGATTTGATTCTAATTCAAATGATGTCTATGAATCTAGTTTATTAGGCAAAGTGCCTAAAACACATTTTACTTGATAAAAGTGCAGGTGCCACCGATCTGTTAGCCCTCGTTCATGGTCACATAAGTGGGCCCATATCTAGCTAGGCTAGGAGTGGATATAAATACTTCATAACCTTTACAGATGTTGCATCGCGTTATGGTTATATGTTTCTTATGAAACATAAGTCAATAACTTTTGATAAATTCAAAGAGTTTAGACACGAAGTAAGAAAATAGATCAGAAAAAGTATTAAAAACATTACGGTCGGACCATAGTGTAAAATACTTAAACATATGAGTTTCAAGATTACTTGAAAGAGTATGGTATTCTTTCACAATGGACTCCTCCCGGGACACCTCAATTTGACGGTGTGTCTGAACGGAGAAACCGAACTTTGTTAGACATGGTAAGGTTAATGATGAGTCGCTCTGAGCTACCAATTTCCTTCTAGGGATACGCATTAAACAATGCAATACTTATTTTGAATAAGGTTCCGTCAAAGTCTGTTGGTCAGACTCCGTATGAAATATTGACAAAAAAGAAACCGGGTTTCACATTCCTGAAGATTTGGGAATGCTGGGCATATGTTTGGATGGTACCAAACTAGAACCCAAATCGGATAAGTGCCTATCTGTAGGTTTTCCTATAGAAACCAAAGTATAGTACTTATACAACTCATAAGAGAACAATGTAACTATCCATACGTTTTTCCGAAGAGGAATTCTGATATGCAGTGGTAAGTGGGAGGAAAGTAAAACTTGATGAAAATCAGAGTAATATTATTCTAGGCACCGACTCCTTTACGAAACACGAACAGTTCATCAGGGATGAAATTGTACCACAATCTTTGAATACACAAGAATCGCATAAGTCGAAGAGAGTCAGAAAACAACCTGGGAGGTATGGGTTTCTGATCTCTTCTCATATAGATGTTAATCTTATTGAGGATATTTAACCGGCTACGTATGAGGAATTGATATAAGGTATCGACTCATTTTATAGCAAAGTGTCATGAAGTCCGAAATGGATTCCATGTATATCAACCAAGTTTGGATATTGGTTGATGTACCGAAAAGAATTGTGCCTATTGGTACTATATAGGTCTTCAAGGAAGACAGACATGGATGGCAACATACAAATGTACACAGCCAGACTTGTACAGAAAGGTATCATCAACGACATAGTATCGATTACGATGGAACTTTTTCACCTGTTGCCATGATTAAATCCATTCAGATAATGCTTGCTAATGCTACATATTTCGTTTATGAAATATAGCAGCTAGACGCCAAAGCCGCTTTCCTTAACGGAAACCTTTTGGAGGATGTTTGTATGCAACATCCTGACGGTTTTGTCATTCCAAAACATGCAAACAAGATTTGCAAGTTAAATCGATCCATTTATGGATTGAAGCAAGCAGAGTTTTGATGTAATCATAATGGTATTTGATTTAATTCAAAACGAAGATGATTCTTGTGTATATAAGAAGTTTAGTAGGAGCGCACTGACAATGAATGTCCTATAAGTTGATGATGTATTGCTTCTAAGCAATAACATTCCAATAATATAATTGGTGAAAGCTTGGCTTTCATGAAAAATTCTCCATGGAATACCTGGGAGAAGCAGATTCTAGGATTAAAGATCTGCTGGGATAGATCTAGAAAGCTACTGACACTCTCTCAGTGTTCGTACATTGAAAGACATATACGCGACCTAGTGTCTCATATGCTTTGAGCATATTGAGTCACAATTAGACCAATCCAGGTGATAGTCACTGGATTGATATAAAGAACATCCTTATGTATCTTGGACGAACTAAGGATGCGTTCTTAAAATATGGGGAAATGAGAACTTGAGGTAACTAGGTTCATCGCTGCAAGTTTCCAAACCGATAAAAACGACTGTAAGTCGCAATAAGGGTACATATATAGTTTGAATAACGGAACAGTGAGCTGGAAATCTTCCAAGCAAGATACTGTTGCCGAATAGACAACAAGAGCGGAACATTGATGCAGATGAGGGAGCAAAAGAAGCATTTTTTATCTATAAAATTCCTAATCAGATTAGGAGTAGTTCTGTTAGTAGCTGAGCTAGGCTACAGCGCAGGCTAAGTGTTGGTTTCTATGATTAGTCCCAAGATCATAATGAACAAAGAAATGAATGAATATGACTTAGAAGTATTGCGGAATCATACTTACAAAGATCGGCTTTGGATGTCATGATGAACAAAACTTTCTCTCCAAAAGCTCCAAGATTCGGCCAAGGATAAATGATGGAAGAAGATGATGAAGCTCCAAGCTTTAAAGGAAATACATGCTCTAAGATAAGCTTCCCTATCACCTTTGTTTGATCCTTGAATGTGCTAGCAAAATGAAAGAAAAAAATCTTCCCTTTCTTCTCCAAGAAGCTCACGGTTTTGGTCTAAAAAGAGAGAGTTTTGTTTCTTTTGTTTTTCTATTTTGTTTTCTAAAAACAATAATGAAAAAGGTAATGAAAAATCCTTTACCAAAAGTTTGTATAAGCTTTCAAAAAGTCAACAAAGTTTTGGCTCCAAACTTTTCATTAAATGGCCACACCTAACTCCATCATGAATAGTGACTAGGTGTCTTTCACCAAAAAGTGAATTTTGACATCTATCACTAATGAATGACAAGTGATGTGACTTCGCGATGTGACTTGTGGGCCCCACTCGATTCAAAATGCGAGTGGGCCCGCAAACACTTCCGGGATCGGTTTCGCTAATTTCGAATTAATGAATTTCTATCGCGACGTAATTAAATAATTTTGCCTAGCAAAATTACTATTCACATCGCTAACGAATTAATTCCAAATTAACTCGTTTGCCCGAATTAAAATCCGATTTTAATTCCGCGTCGAAATCTAATTTCGTTTAATATATCGAATATATTAATTTAACGATTAATTCCAAATTAATCTTTCTCTCTCTTCAAATAGAACTTTATCCCAGATAAAGTTTCTCCGCTATTAATACCAGATTAATAAAGTTCGAATCAAACGTCATTGGTGAATCTTCAGGAAGCGACCCAAGAGATCCTTGGATATGTTGGCAGTAAATACGGTCGTCGGACTATCTGAACACGTACGTACCTCGTACTATGTTTTTATCGATTTACAAGACAAGGTTGGCCTCTAGCAAAGCACCATGCTTACCCAATTTTCCAGAAATATTCTTAATGGAATATACGATCTATATCAGGCGTAGTATACCGTAGTATCGTGTATAGCGATCCAGTATCGGATGTCACGTGCAAGGCCTGGGGTTGGAATAGTGTCTGCCTCGTACGAAGCACATATCGGATATCAAACAACTAGTCTCTTTGAATCAGATAATCATGACCTTGTCATATTATCCCGATGGTTGCAACACTATAGAGAACCAGTTCTGAATCCCTGCGTGATCATCATCTCCATATGTCTGAAGTGATACTTCCGTCTTGACATCACATCCAATACACTACGATTCTCAATAAATCCAAAAGAGGCGTACACAGAACCTGTTAAAGCTTTGGACGACCAAAACCAAAGTTTACCGATTGTCGCAAGTACTAGCGATGCAAGTCTCAGGTTAAGACCAAATACACCTACCCTGAAGCGGACTCCCATAGACACATATACATACTACCAATGGGATTCCGCGGGGTCTATCCAGAGCGAAGCTGTTTTCCGTACCATCGGTAAAACACAACCTCTTATCGCACTTGCATAAGTATCCAATACTTAAATATATGAGAACTATGCCGTTATGCCCTAAAAACGCGCACAAGTGCAATACTTGTCTATTCCACATTATCGATGTCCAATCTCGATAATACTACGACTAGGGACATTTAATGATTAAACCCTTATGGATTGATATTGTCTCATATCATCTCAATCCGAAACTAATCAGATGGACTTTTACCATTTATATATGAAAGTAAATAAATTACAAAACGGTAAAAGGCAATTTCATTACTACATAGTTAATTTTGTACAAAAAACACAATGTCTTTTACAAACAGTGACGCTATGGGTCATAACTATCCAACAATCTCCCACTTGGCCTATAGCCAGTCACTCAAGCATCTAATACTTGAACTATATACATGTCGCTCAAACTTTTGCTGAGGAATAGCTTTCGTCAGCGGATCTGCCATGTTGTCATCTGACGCGACCTTCTCGACCTTCACATCGCCACGATGTATGATCTCACGTATCAGATGGAAACATCAAAAAACATGCTTGGATCATTGATGAGACCGCGGTTCCTTAGCCTGCGCTATAGCCCCGTTATTGTCACAATATAATGAAACGGGCTCAGCTGCTAACGGAACTACTCCTAATCCAATTAGGAATTTTCGGATCCAAATTGCTTTCTTTGCTGCTTCAGCTGCAACAATGTACTCCGCTTCTGTTAATGAATCAGCTTCAGTCTCTTGCTTGGAAGATTCCAACTGACTGCTCCGTTATTCAAACAAAATATGTACCCAGATTGCGACTTGCAGTCGTCTTTGTCGGTTTGGAAACTTGCATCGGTATACCCAGTTACCTCAAGTTCTCCATCTCCATAGATTAAGAAAGCATCCTTAGTTCTTCTAAGATACTTTAGGATATTCTTAACCGCCATCCAGTGACCTTCACCTGGATCGACCTGATAGCGACTACACATGCTCAAAGCATATGAGACATCAGGTCGCGTACATATCATGGCATACATGATCGATCCGACTGCCGAGGCGAACGATATCTGACTCATGTTGTCTCTCTCATCTTGAGTTTTAGGACACATGTCCTTAGATAGATAGACGCCATGTGACACTAGCAATAGTCCTCTCTTGGACTGATCCATGTTGAATCTCTTCAACACTTTGTCAATGTACGTGCTCTGGGAGAGTCCAAGTAGCTTCCTAGATCTATCCCGGTAGATCTTTATTCCCAGAATAAAGGCTGCTTCTCCCATATATTTCATGGAGAATTTCAATGAAAGCCAAGCTTTCACCGACGTTAGCATTGGAATGTCATTGCCTATAAGCAATACATCGTCAACATAAAGGACAATAAAAGTCAGTGCTCTCCCACTAACCTTCTTGTATACACAAGGATCATATTCGTTTTGAATGAAATCATATTATTTTATGATCTCATCAAAACGTTGGTTCCATGACCGCGATGCTTGCTTCAGTCTATAAATGAACCGATTTAACTTACAAACCTTGTTTGCAAGTCTAGGCACGATAAAACCGTCAGGCTGTTGCATATAAACATCCTCCAAAAGGTTTCCGTTAAGGAAAGCGGTTTTAACATCCAACTTCTATATTTCGTAATCGAAATATGCAGCAATAGCAAGCATTATCCGAATGGATTTAATCATGGAAACGTGTGAGAAAGTTTCGTCGTAATCGACACCATGTCGTTGACGATACCCCTTCGCTACAAGCCTAGCTTTGTACGTTTGTACGTTACCATCCATGTCGGTCTTCTTCTTGAAGACCCATTTGCATCCATTAGGCTTTACGCCTTCTGGTGCATCAACCAGTGTCCAAACTTGGTTGGTGTACATGGAATCCATTTCGGAATTCATGGCCTTTTGCCATAAAGCGGAATCGATATCTTATATCGCTTCCTCATACGTAGCCGGTTCGTTATCCTCAATGAGATTAATATCTATATGAGGTGAGATCAGAAACCCATACCTCTCAGGTTGTTTCCTAAATCTCTCCGACCTACGTGGTCCTTGTGTAATAGAAGATTGTGGTACAGTCTCATCCCGGATGGACTGTTCATGTTCCGTTGAGGATTCTATGCCAGGAACAGTATCACTCTGATTTTCATCAAGTTCTACTTTCCTCCCACTAACCACTGCAATTAGGAATTCCTTCTCAAGGAAAATCGCATGTAGAGCAACAAAGACTTTGTTCTCTCGTGGGTGATAGAAGTAATATCCTTTGGTTTCCATAGGATATCCTACGAATAGGAATTTATTCGATTTGGGCTCAAGTTTGGTACCTTCCAAACGTTTGACATATGCCCAGCATCCCCAAATCTTCAGGAATGAGAAATCCGGTTTCTTTCCTGTCCATATCTCATATGGTGTCTGTTGTACAGACTTTGACGGAACCTTATTCAAAATAAGAATTGCACTGTTTAACGCATATCCCCAGAAGGAACAAGTAGCAGTGCGACTCATCATAGACCTAACCATGTCCAACAAAGTTCGGTTTCTCCGTTCGGATACACCGTTTAATTGCGGTGTTCCAGGAGGAGTCCACTGTGAAAGAATACCATATTCTTTCAAGTAATATAGAAACTCATTGCTCAAGTATTCGCCACCACGGTTCGACCGTATAATCTTTATACTATTGCCGGTTTGTTTTTCAACTTCGTGTCGAAACTCTTTGAATTTCTCAAAAGTTTCTGACTTGTGTCTCATAAGATACATATAACCATAACGTGATGCATCATCCGTAAAGTTTACAAAGTATTCGTATCCATCTCTAGCCTGGCTAGACATGGGCCCACAAACGTCACTATGAACAAGGGCTAACAGTTCAGTGGTGCGTTCACATTTACCGCTAAAAGGTGATTTAGGCATTTTGCCTAATAAGCAAGATTCGCAGACGTCATATGAATTTGGATCAAATCCGTCCAAGTACCCAATCTTCGAAAGTGTGGATATGCGAGTCTTGTTTATGTGTCCTAGACGACAGTGCCACATATAAGTTTCATCTTTGTTACTCATTTTGAGCCTTTTGTTTGTTATATTATATGTTGGAGATAGATTTATATTCAAAATATAAAGACCATTATTTGCAACAGGAGTGCAAATTTCTACATCATTTTTATATAAGTAACACCCAGTGTTCCGAAATACAAAAGTATACCCACATTGGGTTAACATAGATACAGAAATAATATTCCTAGTCAAACTAGGTACATAATAACAGTCATTAAGTTCAATTACATGCCCCGAGGGCAATTCTAAAACAAAAGTGCCAACGGCCAAAACGGCGACTGGTGCCCCATTTCTGACGCGTAGATCAATCTCCCCTGAGGCAAGTCCTCTGCTAATCCGCAGATCCTGCACATCAGTACATCATGTGAGTACCATAATCAGAATCAAAAATCCAATTTTTAAAACTAGAAGTAGTCATGTTTATTTCAATAACAAACATACATGAAGCCGGTGCCTTGCCCGCTTTAATCTCCTTCTGGAGCGCCTTGTACTCTCGGCAGTCACACTTCCAGTGACCCCTCTTGCCGCACTGGAGGCAAACATCCTGAGATTTGTCCTTAGGCTTCCCAGAAGCCTTTGACGATTTGCCTTGCCCTTTCTTTTATGCTTATTTTTATTCACACCTCCAGTCGCCTTGGGCCCAGCTCTCGGTGTCTGAGATGTCGAAGAAAGTGCGCCTCGCGCTTGTTACCCTTAAGCATTGATAACAACTCTCAAAGAGTATCATCAGTGTTCATAGTTAGGCTGATGAGTGAACTGAATTTCCAGTGTCGGGGAGAGATTGCAAGATCATATCTATGGTAATCTCAGCCTCTAAGACTATCCCCATCTTAGCCAGCTCATCTATGTCAGCAATCATCTGAACCATATGGGACTCAACAGACATGCCTTTTGACAGACGTGAACAGAAGAGCTTCTTCACTAACTAATATCTCTGCGACCTTCGGTTAGATCGGTGAAGATCGTGCAACCTCGCCAACATGTTATAGGGATCCAAGTCCCTGTTCTGTCGATGAAAATTCTGAGTCATGGCAGCAAGCATAATTGACTGAGCAGTTTCACAATCATCGTTGTGAGTCTTCCAAAGTTCTAGCTCAAGTAGCTCATCAGGTTTGGGCTTAGGCCCAAGAGGTCTCTGTATTGTATATAGTAGCCTCTCGGCTCCAAGGACAATCCTCAGATTCATTTCCCAATCGGCAAAGTTTGTGCCCTTGAAGACATTTTCGCCCATGATAATGTCTCAGACATTTCCCTTTCCTGTCATCTTGACTATGATAGTCCAACTATCTAGTCAACGATATTTGGGTACAGTCTAACTGTTACAAGAAAAATAACATTATATTAGTCCAACTAATAAAATAATTTTGACGAAATAATTATGAAAGCGCGTAAAGCTAAGTATCTGAATGAAATTGCAAATTCAATACTAGCCTCCCACTATTTTTCGGCGAGCCTCTGACCCTCTGTCGAGTACTCGGAAAACCCAGTTTCCTAGTGGGCTAGGATCCCGTTAAATAACACACAACCTTGACTTTGGCCAACAAGCTGTATGATATTTAACTAGGTAGATCTCGAAGATCAATTGGATCTAATCCAATTCCTAGATCCGGTAGGTGGACATCCAAGTCCGAAACATATATACAATATATATGCCAAATATCTAATATTTTTCCTAACCTTTTTCCTTTTAATCAACTAAGCCTTGGCTTTGGCACAACAAGCTTAATGATTCCAGTTAAGCGGGACCCATTGACATGGAAAGTTTCGTAATCAATGTCGATGGACAAGAAGTGATCTTGACTTTGGCCAAAAAATCACGACTTGGACAAGACACCGATATGGAACAAAACTCTCATGATTCAAACACATCCGCAATTGACAAAGGTCTTGACTTTGGCCAACAAACCAATGCCAACTTTGGATCTTGAGTAAGAATCACTCAACGGAAGGAAAAACGCTTAATATGATTTGAGGGTTTTTCGCGTAAATTGGCAACCAATTTATTATCTTTGTTAAGGTCTCATCATACACCCTCAAGCATGCTTCTAAAACATCATAAGGCGCGAAAAGTAAATTAATAACGATATGCGGATGGATATTTAAACAGATTGTTCCTAGAACAAATCGCTCACTTTCCTCTCGCCGGCTAGCACTATTATACTTCTACCCAATTACATAATACAATAATAGAAACCTCATTAACATTGAGGGGAATTAGGTGAGAAGAGAATACAAAGAGATAATAAGAGATAAGGTTGGACACGCAGGTCCAATTTATAAATTCCAAATTTACAATAATTTCAAAAATTACCCTTTCACTTCTAATATTCATCCGATATACGCTATTCATTCAACACATCCATATATTCATTCATAGCATGCATTAAAACCAATCTAATCCAATTAATTAGTCTTTAATTATGTGACCATCCAATGTTCAAACAACGATTTGATTTTGCGCGAGTCCAACTCGTTTGAGAATAAATACTCAAAGTACGAATTCTAGAATTATATCGAACTACTCGTTAAATCTAATTTAAGTCGTATTCAATACTAATTCTATTATTTAATTCCAAATTAAATATTTACACTTTTTAATGCGCATTAACGACTTAGATTCCAAATCTAATCTTTTCGGGTCTCAAAGCCCAACTAACATCCAATGTTCGTTTAATTAAAGTCCGATGGGCTTTCAATTGATTTTATAAGGCATGGGCTTTGGTCAATACGGGTCAAACCCAATTACCAAGCCCAAGTAAGGAATCACCCTCATTTGCCATAAAACTAATATCAAGCCCATAAGGCCCAATTAAACTTTAAAGCCCATTTATTACATTTGGACTTAATGGAATGATTTAGGCCCAATTTGGATCCAATCCAATTGGCCTAAACCAACTTGGCCCAACCAAGCCCATTATGCCCAAATATAATAATTTCAAGCCCAATTCAAAATTAAGCCCATTAACCAAATTTTAAAAAATTCCAAATTTTATAACTTAGTTAATTAAAGTGTAATACATTAATTATTAACTAAATCAATATTTCCAAAATACAATTTATCCAATTAATTATGTATCTAATTGTCAATTATTGTCCAACAATTTTTGAATCAAAAATCAAGTCCATACATGCCATATTGCTCTCGGCCAAGGTGAGGTTTTTAGTCCGATTTCATTTTTCAATCCGATCGAATTACAAATCGACTTTTCATTCGTTTCAACTCATCCAATGATCATCAAAACAAAATTTTCCAAGAGCCTAGGGCATCTAAGCATTCGGCCAAGCCATAAGGTGGGGCAAATTTTGATCCAATCACAATTTGTTGAAATTGATCCAATCACATCTCATTTCATCAACATACAAGCATACTCAACCATTCAATTTAATCAAATCATGCTCACATGGATTTTCCCAAATTTTACCATAATATATTTCATGCTCATTATAGGCTCAATGATACCATTGTTGGTTTATATGATTAGTCCCAAGATCATAATGAACAAAGAAATAAATGAATATAACTTAGAAGTATTGTGGAATCATACTTACAAAGATCGGCTTTGGATGTGATGATGAACAAAACTTTCTCTCCAAAGCTCCAAGATTCGGCCAAGGATGAAGTATGGAAGAATATGATGAAGCTCCAAGCTTTAAAGGAAATCCATGCTCTAAGATAAGCTTCCCTATCACCTTTGTTTGATCCTTGAATGTGCTAGCAAAATGAAAAAAAAATCTTCCATTTCTTCTCCAAGAAGCTCACAGTTTTGGTCTAAAAAGAGAGAGTTTTGTTTCTTTTTTTTCTATTTTGTTTTCTAAAAACAATAATGAAAAAGGTAATGAAAATCAATTTCCAAAAGTTTTTATAAGCTTTCAAAAGTCAACAAAGTTTTGGCTCCAAACTTTTCATTAAATGGCCACACCTAACTCCATCATGAATAGTGACGAGATGGCTTTCACCAAAAGTGAATTTTGACATCTATCACTAATGAATGACAAGTGATGTGACTTCACAATGTGACTTGTGTGCCCCATTCGATTAAAAATGCGAGTGGGCCCACAAATACTTCTGGGCTCGATTTCGCTAATTCCGAATTAACGAATTTCCGTCGCGACGTAATTAAATAATTTTGCGTAGCGAAATTACTATTCACATCGCTAATGAATTAATTCCAAATTAACTCGTTTGCCCGAATTAAAATCCGATTTTAATTCCGCGTAGAAATCTAATTTCGTTTAATATATCGCATATATTAATTTAACGATTAATTCCAAATTAATCTTTATATCTCTTCAAATAGTACTTTATCCTAGATAAAGTTTCTCCGCTATTAATCCCAGGTTAATAAAGTTTGAATCAAACATCATTGGTGAATCTTCGGGAAGCGACCCAAGAGATCCCTGGATATGTTTGCAGTAAATACGGTCGTCGGACTATCTGAACACGTACGTACCTCGTACTACATTTTTACTGATTTACAAGACAATGTTGGCCTCTAGCAAAGCCCATGCCTACCCAATTCTCAGAAATATTCTTAATGGAATATACGATCTATATCAGTCGTAGTATACCGTAGTATCGTGTATAGCGATCCAGTATCGGATGTCACGTGCAAGGTCTGGGGCTGGAATAGTGTTTGCCCCGTACGAAGCACATATCGGATATCAAACAACTAGTCTCTTTGAATCGGATAATCATGACCTTGTCATATTATCCCGATGGTTGCAACACTATAGAGAACCAGTTCTGAATCTCTGCGTGATCATCATCTCCATATGTCTGAAGTGATACTTCTGTCTTGACATCACATCCAATACACTACGATTCTCAATAAACCCATAAGAGGCGTACACATAACCTGTTAAAGCCCTGGACGACCAAAACCAAAGTTTACCGATTGTCACAAGTACTAGCGATGCAAGTCTCAGGTTAAGACCAAATACAGCTACCCTGAACCGGACTCCCATAGACACATATACATACTACCAATGGGATTCCGCGGGGTCTATCTAGAGCGAAGCTGTTTTCCGTACCATCGGTAAAACAAAACCTCCTATCGCACTTGCATAAGTATCCAATACTTAAATATATGAGAACTATGCCGTTATGCCCTCACAACGCGCACAAGTGCAATACTAGTCTATTCCGCATTATCGATGTCCAATCTCGATAATACTACGACTAGGGACATTTAATGATTAAACCTTTATGGATTGATACTCTCATATCATCTCAATCTGGAACTAATCATATGGACTTTTACCATTTATATATGAAAGTAAATAAATTACAAAACGGTAAAAGGCAATTTCATTACTACATAGTTAATTTTGTACAAAAAACACAATGTCTTTTAGAAACAGTGACGCTATGGGTCATAACTGTCCAACACTAAGGAATCGCGGTCTCATCAATGATCCAAGTATGTACTTCAAATATTCATCTGATTCGTCAGATCATACATCGTGGCGATGTGATGATCGAATAAATCGCATAAGATGATAACCTTGCAAATCCGTTGACGAAAACTGTTTCTCAGCAGAAGTTTGAGTAACCCGTACATAGTTCAAGTGTTAGACACTTGAGTGATTGGCTATAGGCCAAATGGGAGATTGTTGGATAATTATGACTCATAGCATCATTATTTGTACAGAACATTGTGTTGTTGTACAAATTAACTATGTGACAAAGGAAATTGCTATATTTGTAATTGGATTACTCGGATATATAAATGATAAAAGTCCTTATGATTAGTTCTTTATTATTAAGAAATGAGACAATATTAATCCACAAAGGTTTAATCATTAAATATCCCTAGTCGTAGTATTATCGAGACTTGACATCGATAATGCGGAATATACTAGTATTACACTTGCGCGTGTTATGGAAGCGTAACGACATAGTTCTCATATATTTGGGTATTGGATACTCATGCAAGTGTAATAGGAGGTTCTATTTACCGATGGTATGGAAACAGCTTCTCTCTGGATAGACCCATCGGAATCCCATTGGTAGTATGACTATGTGTCTATGGGAATCTGAATCAGGGTATGTGTATTTGATCTTAACCTGAGACTTGCCTCGCTAATACTTGCGACAATCAGTATACTTTGATTTTCGTCGTCCAGGGCTTTAAGAGGTTCTGTGTAAGCCTCTTCAGGGTATACTGAGATTCGTAGTGTATTGGGTGTGATGTCAAGATGGAAGTATCACTTCAGTTATATGGAGATGATGATCACGCAATGATACAGAACTGGTACTCTAAGTGCTATAGCCATCGGGGAAGTATGATTAGGTCATGACTTTCCGATCATAAAGAGACTAGTTGCTAGAGATCTGATATATGCTTCGTACGAGGGAGACACAACTCCAACCCCAGGCCTAGCATGTGACATCCGATACTGGATCGTAATGCGCAATACTATATATATTACGCTTGACAAAGATTTTATATTCCGGAGTAGAATATTTCTGGAGAATTGGGTAGGCATGGTGCTTTGCTAGAAACCAACCATGTCTTGTAAATCGGTAAGAATGTGGTACCGGGTACGCACGTGTTAGGATAGTCCGATGATCATATTTACTACCAACATATCCAGGGATCTCTTGGGTCGCAATTCAAAGATTCACCGATGATATTTGACTCGAACAATATTAATCTGGGATTAATTAAGTGAGAAAAAATTAATCTGGGATTAATTAAGAGAGAGAAAATTAATCTGGGATTAATTACGGTAAGAATTAATCTGAGATTAATTATCAGAAAAAGAATTAATATGAGATTAATTGCGTCGAGAATTTATCTGGGATTAAATTCGTCGAGAGGAGAGAACGCGATTAATTTGGAATTAATCAGTAAAATATATTTAATAGTTAAATTAGATTTTACTATTTAATTTATTTAATTGGGATAAAATAATATATTAGATATATTAAATGAAATCGGATTTCAACGCGGAATTAAATTGGATTTTAATTCTAGCGAACGAATTAATTTTGAATTAATTCGTAAGCGACTTTAATAATAATTTTGCGAGGCATAATTATTTAATTAAATTAGATTTAGTTACCTCGCAACGGAAAATTCGTTTAATCGGATTAAACGAACCCGATCCGGAAGTGTGTTGTATAAGTAATTTGAATTTTGAATTCAAAATGGTGGGACCCACTCACTTATATCAACTAGTCAATTTTTTATGGAAGTTGTTGGGATATTGAATTGGATTTTACTAACCCATCAAACCTACCAACTAAAATTTGACAATTAATGAATTTTGAAAATCATTATTACACTCTCTTCTTGGCCGATGGCCTCTGATTAAAAAAAATAATAAAGGGAAAATAGCAACATTTGCTTTTAATTTGTGAATGATAAAAGCAATTGAAAAGAATTGAAAAAGTGTGTGGCTCTTTTGTTAGTGTTCTAGTCATGCCACGGGATCTCTAAACGTGATTCGTGTGTAAATAAAATAAAAAATAAGTTGCAGAGGACTTACATTGATCTGTTGAGTTCAAAACTTTTATGGATGTTGAAGCTTCCAAGCTCATGGGTGAGTATCCATATCACCATCATTTGACTCCCTTATATGCTAGCACGAACAAATTGAAAAAAATTTATCTCCCAAGGAGAAACAAATTTGTCCGAGAGAGAGGAAGCAAACAGCCAAGACTAAACAAGGCCATTCAGCCTTCTTCAAAAGAAAGGCCATTCAGCCTTTGTTTTCTTTGCAGGCCATTCGGCCTTTTGATATTAAAGGCCATTCGGCCATATGAGATAAGAAAGCAAAATTCTTTTCTATCGGTATTTTCTCAAAGAAATGCAGAGGCCATTTGGCGTTTTCAAAGAAAAAGAAGCAATTGATGCTTTTGTTTCTTTTCAGCCTTATAAAGGAAGTGTCAGAGGCCATATTGTCGGTCAATTGATTATTTCTCAATTGTGTGGCAATTGGGCCAAGAGCATTAAAGGCCATTCGGCCAAATGCATGGAGAGAGAAAAATTAATTTCCAAAATTAAATATGTTGAGTTTTTTATAAGATTCCACAAAATCCATCACTCATATCTATCACCAAAAATGACTAATGATGTAAATAAAGTGGGCCCCACTTTAAATTCAAAATTCAAGTAGGCTTGCTCAACAAACTTTGGGCTCGGATTCGTTTAATCCGATTAAACAAATTTTCCGTCGCGACATAATTAAATCCAATTTAATTAAATAATTATGCCTCGCAAGATTATTATTAAAGTCGCTTACGAATTAATTCGTTCGATAGAATTAAAATCTAATTTAATTCTGTGTTGAAATCCGATTTCAATTAATATATCTAATATATTATTTAGCCCAATTAAATAAATTAAATAGTAAAATCTAATTTAACTATTCAATTCATTTTACCGATTAATTCCAAATTAATCGCGTTCTCTCATTTCGACGAATTTAATCCCAGATAAATTTTCGACGTAATTAATCCTAGATTAATTCTTTCTCTGATAATTAATCCTAGATTAATTCTTGCTTTAATTAATCCCATATTAATATTCTCTCTCTTAATTAATCTCAGATTAATATTCTATCTCTTAGTTAATCCCAGATTAATATTCTCTCTCTTAATTAATCACAGATTAATATTGTTCGAGTCAAACATCATCGGTGAATCTTTGGAAAGCGACTTAAGATACATTGGCAGAAATACGGTCATCGGACTATCCGAACACGTGCGTACCCTGTACCACGTACTTACCGATTTACAAGACATGGTTGGCTTCTAGAAAAGCACCGTGCCTACCCAATTCTCCAGAAATATTCATCTACCGAATACATGATCTTTGTCAGGCGTAGTATACGTAGTATTGTGTATTGCGATCCAGTATCAGATGTCACATGCAAGGCCTGGGCTGTAGTTGTGTCTGCCTCGTACGAAGCATATATCAGATCACACGCAACTAGTCTCTTTATGATCGAAAGTCATGACCTAGTCATAATTCCTCGATGGCTATAGCACTTAGAGTACCAATTTTGTATCCTTGCGTGATCATCATCTCCATATGACTGAAGTGATACTTCCATCTTGACATCACACCCAATACAGTACGATTCTTAGTATACCCAGAAGAGGCATACATAGAACCTGTTAAAGCCCCAGACGACTAAAACCAAAGTATATTGATTGTCGCAAGTATTAGCGATGCAAGTCTCAGGTTAAGATCAAATACACTTACCCTGATTCAGACTCCCATAGACACATAGTCATACTACCAATAGGATTTCGAGGGGTCTATCCAGAGCGAAGCTGTTTCCGTACCATCGGTAAACATAACCTCCTATTACACTTGCATGAGTATCCAATTCCCAAATATATGAGAACTATGCTGTTATGCTCCCATAACACGCACAAGTGTAATACTAGTCTATTCTGCATTATCGATGTCCAGTCTCGATAACACTACGACTAGGGATATTTAATGATTAAATCTTTATGGATTAATATTGTCTCATATCTTATTAATTTGGTACTAATCATATGGACTTTTATCATTTATATATCCAGGTAATCTAATTACAAATGATAAAAAAGCAATTTCCTTTGTCACATAGTTAATTTGTACAACAACACCATGTTCTGTACAAAATAGTGATGCTATGGGTCATAATTATCCAACATCTCTGACTTCGGAAGTCAAGGCCGAAGGAAAGCTTTTTGCTTTTCTTTTGCATAAGGCAAAATTGCTCTATGTTTTTCATTTTTTTGAATTAGCCGAATTGGCCAAAAAGTAAAAGCATTTTGCTCCCACTAGTTTGCCGCACAAAATGAAGCATGGCCGGATGCCCTAATATACAAGTGCCAATAACTTCCCTCTCTCTTAGCCGAATCTCGCTTCTCTTTGAGGGCGATTTTGGGGTTGTTTTTGTTCTTGCTAGCACATAAAGAAGTCAATTGAAGGTGATAGAAATACTCACCCATGAGCTTGGAAGCTTCAACATCCATAGAATTTTTGAAATCCTAAATCCGATCAATGTAAGTATTCCGTAACTTTCTTGATTAATTCACATAATAATCATGCTTAGAGATTCTGTGGCATGTCTAGGACACTTACATGAAGATTGTTTGAGGAAAGAGTTTTCCAATCTGTCTCTGGAACAAAAATCAATTGTCAACGGTTGGCGCCGTTTGTGGGGATCAGAACAAAAAATAGTAGATGTGTTGAGACGATGGCGGAAGACGGGAACCATATGTGATAAGTGTATGAAAGTGTACTTTGAACATCACAAACTCGGCTTAATTATCAGATATTTAATCTTAATTAGAGTTTATTTTTGTGCTTTGTTATTAGGAGTAATGGAACATGAATATTGGAGTAATTACACAAGTTTTGGGACCTTACGGATGCATTGGAAGTAAACGGAAGAGCTGAAATTAAGAGAGCACAAAACCAGCAAGACTGCCACGCGTCGCGACACGCCCACTCTGGGCGTCGCGATGCGTCCACGGAACTCACACATAGTGAAGTCTAGCATGTTGGGTGCCCTGAAATTCCCCAAAACCTTGAATTTGACGTCTTTTTATGCACACAATCACTCCAGAACATCCCTATATAAACCCAACTTCGTCCAAAACCCTAAAAGGAGGAGAAAAGAAGAGAGAAAGAGAGGAGAAACACACAACAAAGAGCCATAAACACAAGATTTAAGGAGAATAACAAATAACTTCAAGGAAACAATGACGTCTATGTTAGGGTTGGTGCTCTGAGCACCAATTTTATTATGTATTTCCTTGTAAATACTTATGTAACATTTTATTATGAATAAAATGAACAATTTCTTTTATATAATTTCTTCTTTAATATGGTAAAGACGTAACCGACCTTAGAATGATTAGTTATGATACTGTTGCAAAAACATCGCAACTGACATTGAGTTGTATCATGATGTTGTCATTCTTAGACTGTTCCCGGTCAAGGTTTACATAACTTGGTCAATAAAGTAAACCCGTTGAGACTGGTACATGTCGTATATTGGAATCTTGGATTTCGATGGTTTCTCAGTGAACCATGAGTCTTGAGGACTCGTATAGATGTGTAGGTGTTTATAGCGGATAAACACTGAACGACTCACCGAAGATTCTTAATAGATGGTACACCAAGGTCAATAAGAATCTTCTCGGGATGAGTGAGCATAATAATTTTTTGACTTGAGATACCACTGTGGATATCTGATTTATCCTCCACACTTAGACAGCAGTCACGTCACTGGTCTATTTAGATCAGACCTCTGACCGGCGTAAACACACACGTATAACGCAAGCGCACGTATCGTTCAAGTAGTATAAAAATATTGATCCCACGAGGACTTAATTTCTACTGTTGTTATTAATTATTGATACTATTTATTTACAAATATCTAATTGAGAGAGAAGAGAATGATTTCTTGGTTGATTTGGTTGATTGTCGATTTGCTAAATAAATAAATAAAAAGACAAAAGAAAATACTAAAGAAAATAACAAAAGACACAAAGATCTAGGGTTGTGAATCCTTCTAATATCTTTTAAAAGATGAAGTGATTATTTTATGTTTGTGTAATAAATTAGTTTACTAACCTGGAACACTAAATTATGCAAAAGCCTCTGTCGATGGTCAGACGCAAATACCCAGTTTAACCCAATTGAACCATATGTCTATGTCAACCAAATTATCTGGATTCATTAAGTTTAAGTTCCAATTATGGCTACCCCGCCCGACAGGTATATGTCTATCATGTAAGGAAATCTATTAAAGGGCTATCTATCCTCAAGGAAGATCGTGGGCTATTAAGTCTAAGGCTGAAACCTAAAATCCATATGTCTAGTTCATTTTAGATTTACCACATCAATCTTATTGGTGATCAAACAACAAGAAGCATTAAGCTTAAGACTTAATAAGTAAACCTTTAAATTACCCAAACTATAAAATAACCCCTTATAAACCGGTGATATTAGAATTCATCACAACCCCAGATAACTAACACATAATTAGGGCTAGTAAAAACTTAAAAGTAAAAGACATAAAATAAAAATACTGAAAAGTAAAAGACATAAAGTAAAAGCTGAAAAGTAAAATAAAATAAAATGCTAAGGTAAAAGGAATTACTATTACTATTTACTATTTTAGATATCTCCCATAAAATAATATATAAACTTGTGATTCTTTTTCCAACCAGCCATATAGGCGGTAATCTGATTAAGTCAAATTAAGTCCAACCAGCCATAAAGGCGGAACCAAAATTAAATTACAAACCGACCAATCTGGCGGTATCCTTGTTTAGTCAGGTTTAAACCAGATTAAAATGAATTACCAACCGACCAATCTGGCGGTATCCTTTTTTAAGTCAATATTTTAAATAGTGAATATATTATTTTTAAGGGAGATTAATCTAAATAGTAACAGTAAAAGAATTACCTTTCACCCTAGCTGGGGAAGTTACCTCCTCATGGTAAATAGTAAAAACTGTAAAAAGTAAAAAGTAAAAATTAAATTACTATTATGACAAAACGTAATTAAAATTATTTACAAAAACTAAAAATAAAAAATAAAAAAAAACTAAAAACTAAAGAATCTAGAGAGAGAAAATCTCTCTTTAGATAGAATATAAGAGAGAGAGTGGTACCATGAATTATGAAATCTCGAGCTCAATTTATAGGCCTCGGTAGGCTTCCAGCGTCGCGACGCCAAGGTCTTCAGTGTCGCTACGCTAGATTTTGTCGACGTGGCACGCTCTGGTTCGCCGGTTTGAAGATTCTGGATAAGCTGATAAGGTGACACGTGGCGAGGTGGTTAGACTTCAATTATTGTGACACGTGGCGGCTTCTGATTGGTCGCTGAGATTCTTATCCGCCACGTGTCAGATAAGGATTAGATACTCAATGATTGATGCTGATGTGGCGCTGACATGGCGGTGACGTGGCGACACGTGGGAAAAAGACTGTCGGCACCGTAGGATTACGACACGTGGCACTTACTGATTGGCTGATGATGATGTGGCACGACACGTGGCAATGTTGACTTGTTGACTTGCTGACATGGCTGATGACATGGAGACACGTAGGATGCCACGTGGCACACGTGGCGATGATGACTGTCGGTACCGTAGGATGCTGACACGTGGCACGGCTCATTTTAGCAGATCGGATGTGATGGTGACACGTGGCACGGTGCACGTTAGCAAAGTCAAACTTTTCTCAGATTCTGATTTGTGGACCCGGTGCACGTTAGCACTGTTCGGCGCATGTTAGACGTCGCGACGCTGAAGGTCTTGGCGTCGCGACGCGAGAATTTACCAAAATGTCATTATTGTCCAATTTTCACTGTTTTGGCCCAAATCACCTCCAGAATGTCCTGAAACTTTATTTATCTACAAAATAACACAAAACACATCAAAATATTCACAAAACTCAAGAAACTATACAAAATATTAGGTTAAATGAGTGGGAAATAGTGATATAAATACCACTCATCACACCCCCAAACCTAAAATTTTGCTAGTCCTCGAGCAAAACATAAAATAACATAAATAAATTAACTAAGCCACTTTCGTAGGGATCACAGTTGCATTTAGCGTATGCAACAAGCCTTTAAACCCCTAGGTGTCCCTAGTGGACGAGTTGTAATCTCGTGAGGGTTTACAGCAATGATACCCACAAACATTTTACAAAAGTAAAAAGGTAGTAAAACTAATGCACACAAAAGCAAAAAGACAAGCGAAAAGAGAATAAAGAAGTTAGCGACTAATCAGGTGAAATTTCTACTCCAAGTTATTAGTTGTTTTGTTTCTTTCTAAATTACCGAATAAGTAAATTCTCCGATTATATTTACCATTCTCCATATACACAGCCAACAAAATATTAATCAACTCAGTTTTGCCCACAACAGTCATAAGTGCAGTTGATAAGAGAGTAATATTTTGTCCTAAAGTTCTATCAGATTTCACACCTTTTTGCAGCAATGGAATAATTTTTCAGATTTTCTGATTTTTTCCTTGATTTTTTTTCTATTTTTTATTTATATACAATATCTTCCGTCTATGTAGCGAGTGTTGGGTCGGTGGCTCCCAAACTAGTTGGCTTTAGGGCACCAGGTGTTAAGACACCCCTACGGACTTAATTACTCAAACTTCAGATATATATATTTTTGCAGTATCTTTGATCTATGTAACGAGCTTTGGGCCAATGACTCCCAAACCAGTTGGTTTTAGGCACTAGGTGTTAAAACACCATTACAAACTTAATAACTCGGATCTCATAATTTTTTTTTTTTTTTTTTTACTCCATTGCTATTTGAGATGTTTCCTCCAATTAAACTAGAGCACTGAATATTACAAACTTTTCAATTTTAGCTCATGTCCATATGTTACTATATATGTTGATAATATCTGCTAACTAAACATATGAAGATTCCTTTTAGTCTGTTTTAAGGAGAATTCACAAATTAAATAATTCAAAATGAAATAAACAAAAATTAACTTGTTTCGAAATAGGTTTGAGATACGTCTCAGGAGTGGAAACTCCTTACTTAGCTATCTCTTACCAATTTCACCTTTTTAGTCAAAATAAAAACACAAAAACACAAAATATTTTTGTAATTTTTGAAAAAATTTCAATTTTTTTTTGTATTTTTCGAAAAATTTTAGACTAAAAATAAAAACAACATACAAACTAAAAACAAGGTACTTATCAACGAATTCCCTCCCCCAAACCTAAATGAGACATTGTCCCCAATGTCTTAAACAGTAAAAGAAGAGTTAAGAAGGTCGTACCTGGTTAGCTGAAATTCTACAAGAAATTAAAGGTTAAGATCCAGATTAATCCTATGCCTCTTACCACGATCGTCCTCGGACCAATTTATATTTGAAAGGATAGGGTCAACTTGTGGTTCATAGGCTATGAGTTGGTCTATTAGATCCGGAGCAGTTCTGGCAGTGAAGATGAGTTCTTTCATAGGTTTTGACACGAACCCATTTCTCCGGGCATCATCAAGAAACACACAAAGAAAATCATAAAATCCATCAACATTAAACAGTCCAAGCGGTTTCTGGTGTATGTTCAGGTTCGCCCAAGATACAACTATAAAAATTTCCTCCAATGTGCCCAAGCCACCTAGTGTTGGATAATATGACCCATAGCGTCACTATTTGTACAGATCATGGTGTTGTTGTACAAATTAACTATGTGACAAGGAAATTGCACTCTCATCATTTGTGATTAGATCACCTTAGATGTATAAATGAAGAGAGGTCCGTATGATTAGTTCCTGGATTGAGATGATATGAGACAGTATCAGTTCACGAAGGATTAATCATTAAATATCCTAGTCGTAGTATTATCGAGACTGGACATCGATAATGCGGAATAGGCTGGTATCGCACTTGTGCGCATTGTGAGGGCACAACGACGTAGTTCTCATATACTTAAGTATTGGATACTTATGCAAGTGCGGTCGGAGAGGAGATTGTGTTTCACCGATGGTACGGGAAACAGCTTCGCTCTGGATAGACCCCTCGGAATCCCATGGTATTATGACTATGTGTCTATGGGAATCCGACATCAGGGTAGGTGTATTTGGTCTAACCTGAGACTTGCACCGCTAATACTTACGACAATCAATATACTTTAGTTGAGGTCGTCTAGGACTCTAACCGGTTCTGTGTACGCCGAAGCTGAGTATATTGAGAATCGTAGAGTATTGGGTGTGATGTCAAGACGGAAGTATCACTCCAGTCATAGTGGAGATGATGTCACGCAGGATACGGTATTAGTACTCTGAGGTGCTGCAGCCATCGGGATATTATGACAAGGTCATGTATATCCGATTATAGAGACTACTTACCAGACATCCGACATCTGTTTCGTATGGGGCAGACACTTATCCAGCCCCAGGCCTAGCACGTGACTATCCGATACTGGGCCGATATGCACGATACTAGTATACTACGCCTGATATAGATCCTTATATATTCCTGTAAGAATATTTCCGGAGAATTGGGTAGGCATGGCGTTTTGCTAGAAGCTAACCTTGTCTTGTAAATCGGTAGGACGTGGTACTTGGTACGTACGTGTTGGGATACTCCGACGACCGTATTTACTGCCAACATATCCGGGGATCTCATGGGTCGCTTCCCAATGATACACCGATGACGTATGACTCGCACATTTATTAATCTGGGATTAATTTGTTGAGAGAGAAAATTAATCTGGGATTAATTACGGATATATTTTATCTAGGATAAAATATCGTCTAAAGAGAGAAAACGATTAATTTGGAATTAATCGGTAAAGTTAATATATTCGATATATTGAACGAAATTAGATTTCGACGCGGAATTGAAATTAGATTTTAATTCGGGCGAACGAATTAATTTAGAATTAATTCGTTGGCGACGTGAATAGTGAAATCGCTAGGCGTAATCATTTAATTATGACGCAACGGTAAATTCGCTAATTAGGAATTAGCGAACCCGAGCCCAAGTGTGATTGCGAGCGCATTCGCATTTCGAATTCGAGTGCGGCAACGCAAGTCACATCAAGCGTCAAATC
The DNA here is from genome assembly GCA_019454045.1 of Zanthoxylum bungeanum. Classification (NCBI taxonomy): domain Eukaryota; kingdom Viridiplantae; phylum Streptophyta; class Magnoliopsida; order Sapindales; family Rutaceae; genus Zanthoxylum; species Zanthoxylum bungeanum. The sequence continues at coordinate 30,572 of SKCR01043302.1, read as the reverse complement.
ATTCGTCACATCAAGCGTCAAATCAAACGTCACTTTGAGTGATGTGATTGATTGATGTGATTGATTGATTGAAAGACATGTCACTTTAATAAAGTGAAAATGAATAGTGATGTGTTTTGGTGAAATAGTGTAAGTTGGTGAGACATTTACCTTTTGATTATTTAATAAATTATTTGGTAATTGTTTTAATATATTTTCATGGAAAATATATAAAGCATTTTGGAAAATGCTTTGACCAACTTTAATACACAATTTCTCTCCTCCTTTTCTCTCTTACATCTCACGCCCAAAGTGGCAAAATAAGCTCACTGGTTTCTCTTGAAATGTCGTGAGTTTGAGGAAGCATGTGCCTTGATTTTGTGGCAAAATCAAGAGGAGCTAGCACTCCGAGAGACTTGCGAAGGTGTTAGGGAAACTCACCCATGAGCCGGGAATCATTCGACGAAGATTCGGAGCAGTGGACAAAATCTGCACTGCAGTTCACGCCAATCCAGTGAGCAATTTTGGAGTTTTGTTCGTCGTTTCGTCTCAACCGATCGATGTGAGTATTCCGCAACTCCTTTGATATGTTTTCACACATGATTTCATTGCTTGTTTGATCTTGGGACCTAGAATAAAACCAACAATGGCATCAACAGCCTAGGTTCAAGCATGAAATTTTAGGTAAATTGATTTTGAGCATGATTTGGTTAAATTGTTTGATTGAGCATGTTTAAATGATGTTTAATTTAAGATTGATTGGATCAATTTGTTGAAATTGTGATTGGATCAAATTTCCCCAAAATATATGTGTTGGCCGAATATGTAAAGAATTTTGGAAATTTGGAATTTTTTGATTTTGATTCATTGGATGAATTAGAATGATGATGGATAATGTTAATTTGAAATTAATTAGATTGAATTTTGAATTAAACAAAATCCCTAATTTGCTTATGTTGGCCGAATTCAAAAATGCCATTTAATGTCTTGGATTTTTGATTTTGGACAATTGGATGTGTTGGAAATCAATCGGGATGAGGATTTAATATCGATTGTGAAATTAATTGGATTGAATTCAAATCGGATAAAAATCCCTATCTTGGCCGAGACCTTAGAAGCATGTATGTGGGTTTGATTTTTCATTAATGTGTTGGACATGTGATGATAATAATGAGCATGATTAATTAGGCTAATTGATATTTTAGAAATGTTAATTGGGTAATTAATTATGTTGAACACTTTAGGTAATTAAATTGGAAATTTGGAATTTGGTAATTTAATTACTTAGGCCTATTTTTGAAATTGGGCTTTCAAAATTGTAATTGGGCTTATTGGGCTTTGTTATACAAAGTTAAGTTTAGGCCAAATGGATTGGATCCAATTGGGCCCAAAACCGCTTCCATAAAGCCCGAATACGACTTAATGAACATTTTAAAGTTTAATTGGGCCTAATGGGCCGAAATTGATTTCTGGGCTTATGGGGTTACTCGTTGATTGGGCTTTGGTTGCCGAAGCCCACGCCTTAAAGAAATTAATTAAAGCCCATTGGACTTGAATTAAATTGACGTTGGACGTTAATCGGGCTTTGAGACCCGACACGATTAAATTTGGAATTTAAGTCGAAAAGGTTTATTAAATAAAAGTGTAATATTTAATTTGGAATTGAATAGTGAATTAGTATTAAATACACATTAAAATTTGATTTAATGTTGTAGTTTAATTTAATTCATGAATTCGTACTTTGAGTACTTATTCGCAAAAACGAGTTTGACTCGAGCAAAATCAAATCGTTGTTTGAACATTGGATGATCACATAATTATCAGATTAATTAATTTGATTAGATTGATTGATAATATGCTTTTGTGTGAATACATGGTTGTAATGAATGAATAATGTATATCGGATGGATATTAGTCGGGTGGGGGCAATTTTGGAAATTGTTGTAATAAATTCGATTTATTAAATTGGACCTGCGTGTCCAGCCTTATCACCTCTTTTCTCTTTGTATTCTCTTCTCACCTATTCCCCTCAATGTAAATGAGGTTTCTTTAGAAGTGTAGTGTAACGGGTAGAAGTAATACAAGTGCTAGCTTGAGAGAGAAAGGGAGAGATTTGATCTAGGATCAATGTGTTAAGTATCCATCCGCATATCATTATTATTTATTTTCATATGCGCTTTATTATGTATTTAGAATGCATGTTTAAGGGTGTATGATGATGAGACCTTAACAAAGATAATAAATTGGTAGCCAATTTGCACGCGAAAAACCCTCATCAAATATCATGCGTTTTTCCTTCCATTGAGTGATTCTCACTCAAGATCCGAGACGGCATTGGGTTGTTGGCCAAAGTCAAGCCCTTTGTTCGTCGAAGATGTGTTTGAATCACGAGAGTTTTGTTACATGTCAGTGTCATGTCCAAGTTGTGGTTTGTTGGCCAAAGTCAAGACCACTTCTTGTCCATCGACATTGATTACGAAGCTTTCCATGGTCAATGGGTCGCGCTTGACTGGGATCATTAGGTTTGTTGTGCCAAAGCCAAGGCCTAGTTGATTCAGAGGAAAAAGGTTAGGTAATACATTGGATGTATTGGCATATATAAGATATATGTTTTGGATTTGGATATCCGCCTACTGGATCTAGGATTGGATTGGATCCAATTGATCTTCGAGATCTACCTAGTTAATTATCATACAATTTGTTGGCCAAAGTCAAGATTGTGTGATATTTAACGGGATCCTAGCCCACTAGGAAACACGGGTTTCCCGAGTACTCGACAGAGGGTTAGAGGCTCGCCGAAAAATAGTGGGAGGCAAGAATTGAATTTGCAATATTCGTTCAATTACTCGCCATACGCACTCATTTAAATTATTTCGTCATATAAATTAAAAGTATTAGTTGGACTAATATTTAATGTTGTTTTAATATATATAGTTGGACTATATACAAACTTATTCAATATGTAGTGATTTTATAATTGGATTATAGTAATCAATATAATTGAATTAAAATTATAGTTGATTAAATAATTGGATTATTGTAATCATTATAAAAAAGGTACCTGGAATAATTGATTAAATAGTTGGACTATTAAATCAAAATAACATTGAAAAGATGGATATTTAAAATATAATCTCGGATTAAAATATTCAAATTTCAAAATGGGAATTAAATTTCAGGATGGTCCTTGGAAATAATAATAAGTTACTTATTTGATAAAATAACCTATTATGCCTAAGCCCGACAATTAAGCAAATAGTAGCATAATCTTTGGAAGATTTATGTGATGATGACTTAAAGTGCTTAATCCGTTATACTTGACATAAATCTATGTTTAGATTTAAGAAGTATTAAAATTGCAATTGATAACTCTTGGAGAGTTAATGACAAATCTCAAGGAGATAAAGTTGAATTTTGCAATTTGTAAATAGCGCAAGGCGCACCTTACTTAGATATTTAGAAACCAAAGGCTTGGCCAAAGGCTTCTGAAATATTAAAAGGGGTAAAGGCAAAATCATTATTATCTTCTGGGAAGATAATGACATATCCTAAAGTGACTGCCGTTTGGATATGGCAGACACGAAGGAATTAAAGAAAGGGCAAGGCTATGACTTTAAGAATGTTTGTCAAAATTATGTCCATTACTAGTATTAAAATTAGATTTTAAAATACTCAGTGTGATACATAAAATATATGTAATGATGTTCAGAATCTGCTATGAGCAAGATACTGACCTCAAGCTGAGATAAATCTGCGAATCGGAAACGGGACGTAAGTCGCTGTTTCGACTGTAGATACCTAAGTTTAGGAACTACCCTTTGGGTATGTACTTAAATTAGGAACTGTTATATGTAACTAGTTTGACTAGGAACATTATCTTTATATCAGTGTTTAATCCGTTGCGGATAGACCTTTATATTCTAGAACACTAACGTGTTTCATTATATAAGAATGACATTATGATAAACACATTAGATGTGAGTAACAGAATTTATATTTTGAATATAAATAAAATCTCAAACATATAATATGACAAACTAATAGCTCATACTGATTTGATCAGAAGAGACTTATTTGTGGCATTGTTGTCTGGGACACAATTAAACAAGAGTCGTATATCCACACTTTTGAAGAGTGGGTACTAGGACTGATTTGACTATTCAAATAAAGTCTACGAATCTAGTTTATTAGGTAAAGTACCTATAATACTATTTACTTAGTAATAGTGATAGTGCCACCGATCTGTTAGCCCTATTCATAGTGAAGTAAGTGGGCCCATATCTAGCTAGGATATGTGGATATGAATGTTTCGTGACCTTAACGGATGTGGCATCACGTTATGGTTATGTGTTTCTTTTGAAGAACACAAATCAGAAACTTTTAGAGTTTCGACACGAAATAGACAACAGATCGGCAATAGTATTATACGTCACGGTAAGACCGTAATGGAAAATACTTAAGCAATAAGTTTCACATATACTTGAAAGAGTATAGTATTCTTTCAATGAGGACTCTCCTAGGACACGTCAGTTTGACGGTGTGTCCGTATGGAGAAACCCAATTTTGTTGGACATGATAAGGTTTATCATGAGTCGCTCTGAGCTACCATTTCCTTCAATGGATATGTATTAACAGTGCAAACTTATTTAGAATAAGGTTCCATAAAATCTGTTGACAGATAAATATAGGATATGAACAGGAAGAAACAAGGTTTCTCATTCCTGATAATTTGGGTATGCCAGGCTAAAATTTTGGATGATACCAAATTAAAACCCAAATTGGATAAGGGCCAATATAGGTTATCCTAAGGGAAACCATAAGTATAGTATATAATCTCACATGAGAACAATGTGATTGTTGCTCACCATGCGATATTCCTTAGAGGAATACCGATATGCAGTGGTCAGTGGGAGGACAGTAAAACTCGATGAAAATCAGAGTAATACTGTTCTAGGCACGAAGTCCTTAATGGAACACAAATAGTTCATCAAGGATGAAACTATACCATTAATCTTCGAATACACAAGAACTAGATCGGTAGATCGAAGAGATTCAGAAAACAACCTAGGGTATGGGTTTCTGATCTCACCTCATGAAGATGTCAATCTTATGGAGGTATACCAACCGACTACGGTTTGAGGAAGTGATACAAGGTATCGACTCCCTATTATGGCAAAGTGCCATAAGTCTGAAATGTATTCCATATATAACAACTAAGTTTGGATACTAGTTTTTGTACCACAAGGCATTGTGCCTATTGGTACTGTAAACGTCTTCAAGGAAGACATACATGGATGGCAACATATCAACGTACAAAGCTAGGCTTGTGACGGAAAGGTATCGTTATCAACATTGTGTTATTAACGGTTCAACCTTTTACCTGTTGCCATGGTAAATCCATTTTGATGAGTAAAGATCAAAATCGCTTTCCAGAAAATGAAACCTTTTGGAGGATGTTTACAACATCCTGTCGATTTTGTATAACCGACAAACAAGGTTTGCGGATTATTCGATCCATGTTTGGATTGAAGCAAGCATTAGGTTCTTGGAACTGTCGTTTTGAAGTAATCATAATGGTTTATGATTTGACTCAAAACGAAATGATTCTTGTGTATATAAGGAGGTTAGTGGGAGCGCACTGACAATGTAATTCCCATAAAATAATTAGTGTGAAAGCATGGCTTTCATAGAAATCTCCGTAGAATTCTGGAGAGTAACAACCTTTATTCAAGGAATAAAGATCTACTGAGATAGATTTGGAGTTGTTAACACTCTCTGGGGGAAATTATACATTTGAAATGTACTTGATCTGGTGTCTCTACGCTTTGAGCATATGGAATCACAATCATGACAATCCAAGTGACAGTCACTGGATTAAAGTTAAGAACATCTGTTAGTATCTTAGAAGAACTAAAGATGTTGTCTTAGACTATGGAGATGGAGAACTTGAAGTGACTGAGATCACTGCTGCAAGTTCCAAACAGTTAAATACGATGGTACTATAAAGTTTGAATAACGGGACAGTGAGCTGGAAATCTTCCGAGCAAGATACTGTTGTCGAATAAACAACAAATGCGGATTATTGCTGCAGCTGAGGCAGCAATAGAAGCCATTTGGGTCGATAATAATTCTAATTGGATTAGATATAATTCTGTTAGCTGCTGAGCTAGGCGTCAGCACAGCCTAAAGAATTAATGGTCTCATCAACGATCCAGATATATACTTCTATATTCATCTGATTCGTTCGGATCATACATCGTGGCGATGTATGAACGTAAAATCGCGTCAGACGATAATCATGAAAATCCGCTGACGAAAACCTTTTCTCAGAAATTTGAGCGAACCGTACATAGTTCGGGTGTACGACACTTGAGTGACTGGCTATGTGCCAGTGGGAGATTGTTGGATAATATGACCCATAGCGTCACTATTTGTACAGATCATGGTGTTGTTGTACAAATTAACTATGTGACAAGGAAATTGCACTCTCATCATTTGTGATTAGATCACCTTAGATGTATAAATGAAGAGAGGTCCGTATGATTAGTTCCTGGATTGAGATGATATGAGACAGTATCGGTTCACGAAGGATTAATCATTAAATATCCCTAGTCATAGTATTATCGAGACTGGACATCGATAATGCGGAATAGGCTGGTATCGCACTTGTGCGCTTTGTGAGGGCATAACGGCGTAGTTCTCATATACTTAAGTATTGGATACTTATGCAAGTGCGGTAGGAGATTGTGTTTCACCGATGGTACGGGAAACAGCTTCGCTCTGGATAGACCCCTCGGAATCCCATTGGTATTATGACTATGTGTCTATGGGAATCCGACATCAGGGTAGGTGTATTTGGTCTTAACCTGAGACTTGCACCGCTAATGCTTACGACAATCAATATACTTTAGTTGAGGTCGTCTAGGACTCTAACCGGTTCTGTGTACGCCGAAGCTGAGTATAATGAGAATCGTAGAGTATTGGGTGTGATGTCAAGACGGAAGTATCACTCCAGTCATAGTGGAGATGATGTCACGTAGGATACGGTATTAGTACTCTGAGGTGCTGCAGCCATCGGGATATTATGACAAGGTCATGTATATCCGATTATAGAGACTAGTTACCAGACATCCAACATGTGCTTCGTACGGGGTAGACACTTATCCAGCCCCAGGCCTAGCACGTGACTATCTGATACTGGGCCGATATGCACGATACTTAGTATACTACGCCTGATATAGATCCTTATATATTCCTGTAAGAATATTTCCGGAGAATTGGGTAGGCATGGCGTTTTGCTAGAAGCTAACCTTGTCTTGTAAATCGGTAGGACGTGGTACTTGGTACGTACGTGTTCGGATACTCCGACGACCATATTTACTGCCAACATATCCGGGGATCTCATGGGTCGCTTCCCAATGATACACCGATGACGTATGACTCGCACATTTATTAATCTGGGATTAATTTGTTGAGAGAGAAAATTAATCTGGGATTAATTACAGATATATTTTATCTAGGATAAAATATCGTCTAAAGAGAGAAAACGATTAATTTGGAATTAATCGGTAAAGTTAATATATTCGATATATTGAACGAAATTAGATTTCGACGCGGAATTGAAATTAGATTTTAATTCGGGCGAACGAATTAATTTAGAATTAATTCGTTGGCGACGTGAATAGTGAAATCGTTAGGCGTAATCATTTAATTACGACGCAACGGTAAATTCGCTAATTAGGAATTAGCGAACCCGAGCCTAAGTGTGATTGCGAGTGCATTCGCATTTCGAATTCGAGTACGGCAACGCAAGTCACATCAAGCATCAAATCATTCGTCACATCAAGCGTCAAATCAAACGTCACTTTGAGTGATGTGATTGATTGATGTGATTGATTGATTGAAAGACATGTCACTTTAATAAAGTGAAAATGAATAGTGATGTGTTTTGGTGAAATAGTGTAAGTTGGTGAGACATTTACCTTTTGATTATTTAATATATTATTTGGTAATTGTTTTAATATATTTTCATGGAAAATATATAAAGCATTTTGGAAAATGCTTTGACCAACTTTAATACACAATTTCTCTCTTACATCTCATGCCCAAAGTGGCAAAATAAGCTCACTGGTTTCTCTTGAAATACCGTGAGTTTGAGGAAGCATGTGCCTTGATTTTGTGGCAAAATCAAGCGGAGCTAGCACTCCGAGAGACTTGCGAAGGTGTTAGGGAAACTCACCCATCAGCACGGTTAATCATTTCTACCAGTCGTTCAGACATACCTGGCACGATCAGTTCCTCTCCGTTTGATGATCCAATAAGATTTGCCTATGCCAAAGGTTTTGGGATGATTCCCAAAACGTTACTACCTCCTTCCTGTACAGCCTTTGAAACGATCCCCATAAGTCCAAGATTTCCTCTGCCATTTATTAAGTGCATATTCCTTGCAGCTAAAACTCGACCCAATTCCTGTGCTGCTTCTACGTATTGTGGTTTAGTACCAACACTACTACCGCAAAACACACATATGTTTTCAACTCGTCTTCTTGAAGTGGCTTCCATTTTTTATGTATTTCTTTTTCAAATCAGGATGGCTTCAAAAGTGCAATGACGGGTTGAATTTATAGTACCTGAAAAAGGGTGAGTAATAATAGCACTAATATCTTCCAAAGGACGATTGTTAGCTAAACAACAAAAGAGATCGTGAAATGTCAAAAAGTCTGGATCCTGTCTACGAAAATAAAGATAATTACAATTGAAAAGCGAATCAAAGCAATAATTAAGGCAACGGAATTGTGTACGCAATACGCCACTCGCTTAGTATAAATTCATTAGGATGCGTCTCAAGATTTCATTCCTTACTCAGCCTTCGGTAATGAATTGTTTCTCATCTTTGATTGCCAAACACAATTCTTTCTGTCTTAAAATGCTTCGTTTGTGCATTTCCCTACAAAAATAACACACAAAATTAAAAAATTCACACAAAATATGAAAACAAATTACAACAAATTGCATGAGTTGCCTCCCTGCTAGCGCTAAATTTTTCGTCTTCAGCCAGACGTGACTGAAATTCATCTGTTAAGGAGGTTTCAATGTCGTTTTGGATGTCCGATTAAAGACAATCCCGTGAGAGTTGCTTTTGAAGGGTCTCTTCCAACAGTAAAGTGGCAATAAGAGTTTTGTCTCATTCAGTGCTCGTGCCACCTTTTTGCTCCTGGTTGTTCCAGTGATTCCTGCAAAGAAAGAAAGAAAATCAGGAGGTCTCATATGGTGCTTGACTTGGAATGGGAGTTCCATTCTGTCAAGCTTCTGGGTGATATCTTTGATTTGTACCCCCCAAAACAGTGATGTTTCTCCTGAATGCTCTAGATTTTCAATTTGGTCTGATAGTTGCTCCTCCATTTGCCATGCTTCTTGTTCCACATTTTCTTCACAGATGTATTGTAAAATTTTTGTATTCAGCTCTTTATCTGTCATCTGTGAAATACATGCTTCAAAATTGTCAACCTGAGGATGCAAAGATGTTTCTGACATTAGGTTTTCATCCTCTGATACGACTGGAATGGATGGTTCAGATAGATCTTCTTCAAACATCATGGTAAAGCATGCTCCAAGATCTTCATTTTGAGGATTGAAAGTTTGATCCTCCGTTGTTGGTGTAGTTGGTACAAATAGATCAGCTTCATCCTCGTCAGAATCTGAATAATAAAAGTCAAATTGAGACTCTGCCAGTTCGGGCTCCTGAACTGATACCTCTGATTGTTGATACTGCTCAGCCTCCTCCTCTGTTGAAGTGTCATTGTGGAATGATTGGTACTCGAAGGCTTCATCAGTGTCATCTGAAAGTGGTTCTTGAGGTATGTAGTTCTGGTTTTCTGCTAATTGTCTGATCTGATCTGTCATTTTCTGTATGGATTCTGTTTGACTCTGAATACTTTCGAGTTGATTCTGGAATGTTTCAAGCATTGTATCCAACCTTTCATCTCGTTTCTTGAACACATTTTTGAGCATTTCAATCATCCGATCTTCTTCTGATTGTTCTGATTGTTGATGAAGATCGTAGATGGATGGTGGATAAGATGGATTATATGATGGTTCTTCGTACCTTGAATGATTCCAATAATTCTGCCACTTGGATGGTAGTTGTATTCACAATAATCTCTAGGGTGGTTACTATTACATATGTCACATCTCCCCATTGCGTTATGTTGAGCAAATATGGTATTGCTTGGTTCTGGCATCCAGTGATAGTTGTTGGGCTGGACAACAGGCCTCAGAAAACCAGACTGTTGTTCCCAGATGTGGGGTGTATCTTCTTGTAAAGCTCGTAATCTTTCAATCTCCCAGTAGTGTTCCATTTTTCAATCACCTGAAAAAGAAAGAAATAAAAATTACAGATAAAAATAAAGAAAATTAGATACAAGTAAATTAGATAGCTTCAAAATTAACAACTCAAGAAATATAAGTCCCCGGCAACGGCGCCAAAAACTTGACCGGCGTAAACACACACGTATAACGCAAGTGCAGGTATCGTTCAAGTAGTATAAAAATTTCGATCCCATGAGGACTTAATTTCTATTGTTGTTATTAATTATTGATACTATTTATTTACAAATATCTAATTGAGAGAGAAGAGAATGATTGCTTGATTGATTTGGTTGATTGTCGATTTTCTAAATAAATAAATAAAAAGACAAAAGAAAATACTAAAGAAAATAACAAAAGACACAAAGATCTAGGGTTGTGAATCCTTCTAATATCTTTTAAAAGATGAAGTGATTATTTTATGTTTGTGTAATAAATCAGTTTACTAACCTGGAACACTAAATTATGCAAAAGCCTCTGTCGATGGTCAGACGCAAATACCCAGTTTAACCCAATTGAACCATATGTCTATGTCAACCAAATTATCTGGATTCATTAAGTTTAAGTTCCAATTATGGCTACCCCCGCCCGACAGGTATATGTCTATCCTGTAAGGAAATCTATTAAAGGGTTATCTATCCTCAAGGAAGATTAAGTGAGAGGAAAGTAAAACTCGATGAAAATCGGAGTAATACTATTCCAGGCACCGATTCCTTAATGGAATACAAATAGTTCATCAAGGATGAAACTGTACCATAATCTTTGAATACACAAGAACCGCGTAAGTCGGAGAGAGTCAGAAAAAAACCTGAGAGGTATGGGTTTCTGATCTCACCTCATAAAGATGTCAATCTTATTGAGGAATAACGAACTGACTACTTATGAGGAAGTGATATAAGGTATCGACTCCCAATTATGGCAAAATGCCATGATGTCCGAAATGGATTCCATGTATACCAACTCAATTTGGACACTGGTTGATGTACCGGAAGACATTGTGCCTATTGGTACTATATAAGTCTTCAAGGAAGACATACATGGAAGGCAACATACCAACGTACTAAGCTGGGATTGTAGCAAAAAGGTATCATTATCAACATTGTGTCGATTACGATGAAACCTTTTACTCGTTGCCATAGTTAAATCCATTTGGATAATGCTTGCCAATGCTGCATGTTTCATTTATGAAATATGACAGCTGAATGCAAAAACCGCTTTCCTTAAATAGAAACCTTTTGGAGGATGTTTACAATATCCTGACGGTTTTGTCGTACCAAAATGAGCAAACAAGGTTTGCAAGTTAATTCGATCCATTTATGGATTGAAGCAAGCATTGCGTTCTTGGAATTATCGTTTTGATGTAATCATAATGGTATATGATTTAATTCAAAACGAAAATGATTCTTGTGTATATAAGGAGATTAGTGGGAGCGCACTGACAGTGATTGTCCTGAAAATGATGATATGTCATTTCTTGAAAATGATATTCCCATAATACAGTCGGTGAAAGCTTGGCTTTCATGAAAATTCTCCGTAGAATTCTTTGGAGAGAAAACCTTTATTCTAGGAATAAGGATCTACTAGGATAGATCTAAAAGTTGTTGGCACTCTCCGAGAACTCGTACATTGAAATAAATGTACGCGACCTGATGTCTCATATGTTTTGATTATAAAGAGTCACAATCAGGCCAATCCAAGTGATAGTCACTGGATTGATGTTAAGAACATCCTTTAGTATCTTAAATGAACTAAGGATGCTTTCTTATACTATAGAGAATGAGAACTTGAAGTGACTGGGTTCACTGCTGCAAGTTTCTAAACCGATAAAAATGACTATAAGTCGAATAAAGGTACTATATAGTTTGAATAACGGAATAGTGAGATGGAAATCTTCCAAGCAAGATACTGTTACCGAATAAACAACAAAAGCGGAGTATTGCTGCAGCTGAGGCAGTAATAGAAGCCTTTTGGATTGATAATAATCCTAATCAGATTAGAAGTAGTTCTGTTAGTAGCTGAGCAAGGCTACAGCACAGGCTAAAGAATTAATGGTCTCATCAGCGATCCAGATATATACTTCAAATATTCAACTGATTCGTTCGGATCATAAATCGTGGCGATGTGATGATCGAAAAAATCGCATCAGATGATAACACTGTAAATCCGCTGACGAAAGTATTTTCTCAACAGAAGTTTGAGCGAACCATACATAGTTCGGGTGTAGGACACTTGAGTGATTGGCTATAGGCCAAGTGGGAGATTGTTGGACATTTATGACCCATAGCATCACTATTTGTACAGATCATGGTGTTGTTGTACAAATTAACTATGTGACAAAGGAAATTACTCTTTTATCATTTGTAATTAGATTACCAAGATATATAAATGATAAAAGGTCCTTATGATTAGTTCTGGATTGAGATGATATGAGACAGTATCAATCCACAAAGGTTTAATCATTAAATATCCCTAGTCGTACTATTATCGAGATTGGACATCGATAATGCGGAATAGACTAGACACTTGTGCGCATTGTGGGAGCATAACGGCAGTTCTCATATATTTGGGTATTGGATACTCATGCAAGTGTAATAGGAGGTTGTGTTTACCGATGGTACGGAAACAGCTTCACTCTGGATAGACCCCTCGGAATTCCTTTGGTAGTATGACTATGTGTCTATGGAAGTCCGAATCAGGGTAGGTGTATTTGGTCTTAACCTGAGACTTGCACCGCTAATACCTGCGACAATCAATATACTTTGGTTTTGGTCGTCAAAGGCTTTAACAGGTTCTGTGTACGCCTCTTCTGCGTATATTGAGAATCGTAGTGTATTGGGTGTGATGTCAAGACGGAACTATCACTCCAATCATAGTGGAGATGATGATCACGTAGGATACGGAACTGGTGCTCTTATGTACTGCAGTCATCGGGATAATAGGACTAGGTCATGATTATCCGATTATAGAGACTAGTTATCAGAGATCTGATATGTGCTTTGTACGGGGCAGACACAATTCCAGCCCCAGGCCTAGCACGTGACATCCGATACTAGATTGTAATACGCAATACTATGTATACTACGCCTGATAAAGATTACATATTCCTTTAAGAATATTTTTGGAGAATTGGGTAGGCACGGTGCTTTGCTAGAAGCCAACCATGTCTTGTAAATTGGTAAAAGCGTAGTACTGGGTACATATGTGTTCGGATAGTCCGACGACCGGATTTACTACCAACATATCGGGGATCTCATGGGTCGCTTCCCGAAGATTCACACGATGACGTATGACTCGCACATAATTAATCTGAGATTAATTATAAGAGAGAGAAAATTAATCAGGGATTAATTACAGAGATATTTTATCTGGGATAAAATATTATTTAAAGAGAGAGAGAACGATTAATTTGGAATTAATCGATCAAATAATATATTCGATATATTATACGAAATTAGATTTCGACGCGGAATTAAAATTAGATTTAATTCGGGTAAACGAGTTAATTTAGAATTAATTCGTCAGCGACATGAATAGTAATTTTGCTAGGCATAATTATTTAATCGAATTTGATTTAATTACGTCGCAACGGAAATTTCGTTAATTCAGAATTAGCGAACCCGAGCCCGGGAGTGTTTGTGGGCCCACTCGTATTTCGAATTCAAGTGCGGCCCACAAGTCACATCAAGCGTCACATCATTAGTCATTCAATTGATATATGTCTTGTCACTTTGAGTGATGTGATGTCTAGTCAATTTTGATTGATGGTGGTGGTTGGAAGGCTTAAATGCCATGTACCATTTTTTGAATTTGGTATATCATTTAATTGTTTTTGAAATCAATTACAACCAACACATTTGACATTATTCTCTCTCTCTTCTCTTCTCCAATTCGGCCAAGGGCCAAATTCTCTTAATTTTCTTCAATGGCCGAGAGGTGCATGAAGATTAAGGGAATTTTGTGGCAAAATTTCCAAGGTGCTAGCACACATTAGGAGTCATCCAAAGGTGATAGGGAAACAAACCCTTGAGCATGGATTCACAAAACAAGCTTGGAGCTTGAAGATCAAACTTGGAGGAGCTTGACCGAAATCAAAGGAGAACAAATTGGGCAAAGCCGTGAGCTTCATGGAGCCAATAAATTTTTGTTATTCCTCGCATCGCAAAAGCCGATCAAAGTAAGTAATTCTGCAACTTAACTTTGTTATATTCACACTTATAAATGCTTAAATCGATCTTGGTTTGACCTTAGAAACCTAACATATATAATCTGTATCAGGCATAGTATACAATGTATTACGTATTACGATCTAGTATCGGATGTCACATGTTAGGCCTGGGACCGGAATTTCGTCTGCCCCGTAAGAAGCATATATCGGATCACTAACAACTAGTCTTTGTCACATGACTGGCAACTAGTCATACTATCCCGATAGCTGCAGAATTTAAGAGTACTAGTTAGCTAACAGAACCTCATATCACACTTGCATAAGTATCTAATACTTAAATATATTAGAACTATGCAGTTAAGCTTCCATATCGCGCACAAGTGTAATACTAGCCTATTCCGCATTATCGATGTCCAGTCTCGATAATACTACGACTAGGGATATTTAATGATTAAACCGTTTATGGATTAATACTGTCTCATACCGTTTTAATCCGGAACTAATCATAAGGACTTTTATCATTTATATATCCAAATAATCCAATTATAAAATGTTAAAATAGCAATTTCTTTTGTCACATAGTTAATTTGTACAAAAACACAATGTCTTTTACAATAGTGGTGCTATAGGTCATAATTGTCCAACACCTCCCGGTAAAAATCCACAAATTTCATGTTTATAGTTAAATGTTCGGATGTATCCAATAGCTTTGCAGAGTAGAATATTGATATAAATTGAATTGTTTGAGTATTAGTATATTGAATATGAGCATTTGATAGAATCCGAGTAAAAACGTAACGAGTTTGATCGATCCGATAGCATATGCAAGTTTTCGGTAAAAGTGGGTTTTTCCGTATAAAGATCTGTTTTTTGGTTTTGATGATTGTTTTAGTTATTCATAATATTACAAAAATGTTTACTTAAATCCGGAGAGGTTCGGAGGGCTAAGGATCCTTCCGCAGCGTTTTTCGAAAACTTTTCGGTGGATTTTCTAGAAACGTGCAATATACATATTTGAGCTATTGAATGGATATAGAACATGTATTATGATGTATTATGAGTAATGAAACTGAATTCACTGAAAACGGATTTAATTGGGTTTTACCGGAAAGTTGCGGAGTTTATGCTATTAGTATGTTTTCCATGATTAACGACCCTAACTATCCGTATTTTGTATTACACATGGGGAAAGAGAAGGGATAGAATGAACCCCAAGTAAGTACCTCAATATGATCTTGCATTAGGTAGATAAGGTATGATAGCTTATTGTATGTTTATATATGTTTATAGATATGTGTATAGATTGCAGACTTGTAGAAATATGTAACGGTAGTTATGGTGTCTTAGGAAGCATGAAATGAGAGCTTTTAGAGGAATTGTCAATGAGATTCGTAAAAGACCACGTATAGAAAATATTTTCTGAAAGTACGCATAATGTCGGGTTTCTAGATAGCAAGCTAGTATCAGCATGAAAAGTTTAGTACAAGTTGGTTCCATTTTCATAATCAAGCATATCTCCTAGTAGAACACGTTTTCAGTATGCGAGATGTAAAAATTATAAAGAGTTTTAACGAAGTTTTCCAGACTTTAGTTCAGTTTTGGTCTGAGTGTGGAACCAGTTGTATGAAATGTGTTGATATGTTTGATGACACGTGTTAGTAATTTTCATATGGATGCGTTTGTTGAAATGGGGTCTGAGCCCGTTTTATATGTATTGGATGAGTGAGATGTCACCAGCTCATAATTGTCTATGGTTGACTTTGTTATTCTGTATATAGGTAATGGCATTGCATTTCATCACATAACTTACATGATCATATGGTTGTAATGATGATACATATGCATTTTGCATACCTAGAGGGAGACACAGTGCACATTGACATATACAGACCCATGACTAGAGGGACGGCGATGCATAACACCCATTGGATCCTAGTTACAGTGAGTTGATCCTTTTCCTTTTCAAAATGAGATTTATTCATAAGTTTGACTTGAGACTTACTTTTAACTATTTTAGGGCGTTAGCCAAATTTGTTTACAGATGCTTACAATTGAAAATGTCTTTTTAAAAGATTGATTTAAAAGTTTGAGTTTTATGCTTTTTTGAGGCATGGGAAAAAAACCCACTTCTGTATGTAACTTGACTCAAATATGGAATTAACAAATACAGATATCGTGTGCACATGTTGTTCGGGACTATGAAGGACAGATGCCCCTAGATCCCCGATTCGAGTTAGGAATATAGCATAGATCCGCACCTCCGACTCCAGATTTGTGGCTTGAAGACAGCGAGACATAATTCCCCAAGACCACCAAATATTTTTGTACGAGTGGACGCCCCAAAGCGCCAGATTTTGTGTATGGGGGGACAGCGAGACGTAGCGCCCTATGCGCAAGATTTCTCTATAGATTTCGGAGATATAGTTTTCATAAACTGATTTACAAAGATATGATTTTAAGAAGTGATAAAATTTATAAAAGAGTTTTCACGAGAATAAACTGTTACAGAAAAGTATCAGAGTTTTACAGACAGAATAGACTCTTAAGAAATTCGGATACTCTTCCAGTTTGTTATTGTATTGCAGATCGGGTCTCAGAATGAGACTATATCGAGAATAAGAGTTTAAGTGTTGAAATATAGCTCGAAATAATTTAAAATAAATATTTGATGCATTGAAACTCGCGTGACATTAAAGAACCGCTTACCCGATTTATGTATAATATTTTATACGAAGGAATTTTGTTGGTTCATTTTAGAGAAAGTAAACAAATTCTGATTGAGTTGATTCTTGAACCATCAAACTCTTTTTTCCGAGACGAATAACTTCATGTTGAACACGTTTTGAAATTTGCATCAGAATGGCTTCAAAAATATAAATTTCCATGAAAGTCTCATTATAGGGGCCTGACTGTAATTTTCGGGGGTCAAATTATAAATTTTCAGAAAGATTTCTATAAATACCCATAGCTTTATGAAATTTCCAAAATTTCAAAACTTCTCAATCCCTCAAACTCGACCCCCCACCCCCAAAATTCACCCCCCGATTTCTGGTTACGCCGGCCACACCCCGAACACTTTCGTCCGATGCACTACAGAAAACGATGAGTCGTTGCTCCCCCATCCTCCAGCTGCCGGTGGCTGGCCAAGGGACTCCGAAATCCACCGATTTGAGGAGAAGAAGTCGCGGAAATGGGTATTCTGATCCTGGCTCATCGCTTTATTTCACTGCCCGAGCCATCTGCCAAATTGAAGCTTTCAGATAGTACTACAAGATGGCAGTGATGATTTTTCCGTAAAATGAGGAGAACAATAGGTTGTGAACAGTAAAATCGAATAATAGTAGCTCTGATCAGAATTTTGTTGATTCTAGCGTGTTCGTGGGATTGTTTGGAGTCTGTTTATGCTCTCGAAATCTCGGTCAGACCTCTAGGTAACAATCCGCAAATTTCAAGTTTATACTTAAATGTTCGGATGTATCCAATAGCTTTGTAGAGTAGAATATTAATATAAATTGAATTGTTTCAGTATTAGTATATTGAATATGAACATTCGGTAGAATCCGAGTAAAAATGTAAAGAGTTTGATCGATCTGATAGAATATGTAAGTTTTCGGTAAAAGTAGGTTTCTGCGTATAAAGATGTGTTTTGGTTTTGATGATAGTTATTAGTTATTGATAATATTACAAAAATTTTTACTTAAATTCGGAGAGGTTTGGAGGGATTAGGATCCTTCCCCTGAGTTTTTCAAAAACTTTTCGAAGGATTTTCTAGAAACGTGCAATTTGCATATTTGAGCTACTGAATGGATATAGAAAAATGTATAATGATGTATTTTGAGTAATGAAACTAAAATGACTAAAAACGGATTTAATTGGGTTTTCCCAAAAAATTGCAGAGTTTATGCTTAGTAAGTTTTCCATGATTAACGACCCTAACCGTCCATATTTTTGTATTACACATGGAGAAAGAGAAGGGATAGCATGAACCCCAGGTAAGTACCTAACTATGATCTTGGCTTAGGTAGCACTACAAGAAAAAAGGCCTTTACTGACACTAAGGTTAGTGACACTAGGCTAAAAGTGTCAGAAACGACGTGTAAATGCGCCTATTTCCGTGTTTTTCACTTAAATATCAATAATTACTGACACTATGGTATCAGCGATTTTAGTGTCAGTAATTACTATTACCATAGTATCAGTAAGAAATAAAAAAAAAAAAAAACGTGTAGTCGTCTGGAGTCGAACCAACACCTCGCGGAAGTGACGTTTTTCGCATATATTACTGACACTAGAGTATGAGTAAATTTAGTGTCAGTAATTAATGATACCTTAGTATCAGTAAAAAAAATTAAAAAAAATTATTTCCTTAAGTCTGCTGGGACTCGAAATTGTAACCATTAATATAAATTTTTTTCTAGTGTAAGGCTTTACCACTAGGCCAAATCGTGACTTTTGTTCCTTAAATAAAAAGATTCTTTAAAGTACTAAATAAATTTTAAACACAAAATTAAAACAAAGTGAAAACCCTAATAATTTCAGTTTCTTTCACTTGGGTTTCTTTTCATTTCTCTTCTCAAATCGTATCTCCTTCTACGACAGAGCAAGTGAGAGAGAGGCCTTGCACAAACGGCCCGTCGAATTTGAAAAATTCAGGAAAATTTGCCCATATTTTCCCTCCAGTTGCTCGCCCCATTAGAATTCTGGGAAAAAATAAAACGAAAATAAAAACACTCCGAATTCCTCACAGATTCAAATCCGAAACAATGGCCACAAAACGCACCGTATCTCAACCGATCTCCCCTCCTATGACGACGACGACGATGATTTCCAAGTTCCGCTCAGCCAAACTCCTAAATTTACAACTTCCGCCTCAAAAAAACAAAAAGTTCCCCTTAAACCCTCGAACAATCCTAGCCGTCCATCAAAGAAACCCAAGCCTGTTCTCAATCCCGGAAAGGAGAACATTATCGAGGGGTTTTGTTTTAACACAGATGAAACTTGCAGCTTGGAATCAATTTCGTCGACCATTGACTGTACTCGTCAAGTTTTTTGTGACGATAGCAACCTCTCGCCTGAGCTTGAGGAGAAAAGGCAAAGTTTGAAGGTAAACGAAGGGTATTTACGTAATTCTGTGGAGTCTAGGTTGTTGAGATTGAAAGCAGCGGATTGTGTCTTGAATGAGGAATCTGAGGAGGAGGAGGAAGAAGAAGATACGGAGCTTGATGTGTTACTCAAGTTATGCGAGGAAAATGATGTTAATTGTAACAAAGTATATGAGCCTGTTCAGTGTCCGCTGTGCGGAATTGACATTTCGGATCTGAATGAGGAACTGAGACAGGTTCATACAAATAATTGTCTCGACAAATGCGAGAACCAAGCTCAAGATGTAAGCTTCAAAATTTCATCAAGCACACAAGCTTACGTTTTTTTTTTCTTTTAGTCTTTTATAATAAATTTGTTATTTTGAAGTGAGTACTGATTATACAATATTTGCTCTAGGTTTTTTTCATAAGGATGAAAGGGGAACTCGATTAGAACAACAAATTGGTGTTGGTTTGGGTCCGTCCCCTCATAAAGTTGTTGATGTTTCACCTTTCGTTGAATTTCTGCACAGTCTTGGATTATCTAGATATGAAGAAGCCTTTATTCATGAAGAGATTGATTGGGACACTCTACAATGGCTACTGAAGAGGTTTGTTTTGTAGCAAAACATATAACTATTACTACCTCTGGCTGGTTGTTTTAATGCTTTAGTACTTAAAGATATTCATACAGTTTATGCTTAAATTTTGGAAATGAGTTCTATAGAGAATAAGACATGGTGTTTGTAGGCTGGAATGTCAGAGTGGATTGCTTTTTTTCTCTGCCAAATTAATTGCCTCAAGGAATTGCACTGATAATGTATTGATATTAAACATTCTATTTCATGAATATTCAAAATGTTAAATTATCAATAGGTGCCTTGCAGGGAGAACTGTATTTACAAGTTCATATTTGCTGACATTTTTTGCACATTGTTGATTTCCTAGAGAACCAATTCGTCACTGATTTTGTTCTGTGACGAATTGGTGGTGCTCCCATCAGCAAAATCAGTTGCAGACTTGCAGCCACTGTTTGGTGAGATACAAAAATGTCCTGGAAGAGGTATAATTGTTTCAGGGCTTGCTCCACCAGAGTCTGGATTTGATTTTTATAGCCGATTCTTCTGCCCTAAATTTGGCGTCAATGAGGTAATAATTATTCGCTATTAATGAATGAATTCATGTTATACACATTCGAATGCAATAGGAACATATAACACACACTACTTTTCAGTGTATGGACGTTTGTCATATATTTGATTGAATGAACTCATTTCTGTCTCTACACGAATGAGATCTACGTTAACTACCATTCCTATCTTAAAAAATCTGTTTGAGTATCAAGGTCTGCAAATTGATAAGTAAATGTCACTGTTGAAATGAACAAAATGATTGGTTATTTTCAACTTCAAATTCTTTCCTAATATCTTTATAACCTTTTTCTAACTTAAGTACATATATAAATATAGTGCTTGTAGCATAGACTAATCTGTTCTGGTTTCAAGGAGGGATGTTAGGCATTTGAACTAAATGCATCTATCTAAGACATCATGGGCTTTTTTCTAAGCACACTGATGCATGGATCATGTTGTTTACTGCCCAATTACTCACCTTATTCTCGTGAAAATTCTGTTGAGTCATTTTCCAGGCCTCCACTGAATAATCAAGCAGCTTTATCAAGTTTTGCATCTAGCTTTTTGTGAGCTTGAAAATGATTAGTGTTCCTTGATGTCCTTGATTTGATCTGATCTGATGTTTCCTGTTGATCTAGTTGGTGGCGGACTTTTATCATTGCCCTTAAAGTGAGTTTTGCCATGTAAAGGGAGATGATAAAAATCATGTTTCAGTTTCACGTGCAAATTTGACCTTGTTTGGGGTTTGGTCTTTTCATGTTTAAGTATATTTGCAATTATATTAAGTTTATTGGATTTATTTTTACATTTAAAGAATAATAGGGTAGATCGTACTTATGGTATCATTTTATGTATTTTTGATTCAGTTACCGTGCAATCACAAGTGCGTACTACCGGGGAGCTGTAGGTGCCTTGCTTGTCTATGATGTCACTCGGCATGTTACATTTGAGAATGTGGAGAGATGACCCAGCCACCCTGCCCAAGGGACAAACTATTAATGTTGGGACTAAAGACGATGTGTCGGCTGTGAAAAAGTGAGAATTTGTCTTAATGTTGATATCCAGTGAGAATTTTAAGTTTTGGAATGACGTAATTGGTGCAGCTTATATACTTCATAATGTTGGTTCTGTATTTCAAATACTTGTATTACCTAGCATTGATTAACAAGTTTCTTTCGATGATATAAAATGCTTTGTACCGAACGTGCAATATTCTCATATCATATTCTTAGGTTTTTGGACAATGCGTTAGAGTATATTCTGAGGAATGAAGCCGACATGATTGCTTGTAAAAGTGTGTAAATTGATGAATTCAAATGTAGGATTTTGGGCAATACTAGCCTGTGCCCTAGATGTTTCTCTTTGTTTCCATGCTTTTTATTGTATGTTATTGATTTGTTGTTTTGGTGATTATGTAGCGGTATGAAAGATACAACTTGTTATTATGGATGCCATTTGGTTTTTTATATGCATGCTCTTAGGTTGTTGGTATGGTTATTGTCAATAAGTGCTTTATGTGACAAAAATTAGATTAGGGTTATATTTTGTATTTATATTTTGTATTTTTATTTGGATGTATTTAATGTTTTTATTTATGAAGATATCGATTTTTTTTGGAAGTCCATCTAATTCTTAACATTTGGTTTATAATTTCAGATTTTGTGCCAGATATCATATTGTTGGGGGATTGTTGCAGGCTTCTCAACAAGTATCATGAATTTTGGTGGGGGCATGACATTTTGGTGGGACTTTAAGAGTAGTTTTTGAAATATATATATGTTAATTTAAAGATTGTCTATGGAGTTTTTGTATTCATCATGTGATACTGTTGAATTGATTAATACGATTAATCTATTATATTGCGAATTTTATATAAATGTAATTTTTTAGTTTTTTATTTCATTGAGTTGATATATATATATATATATATATATATATAATTTTATGATTAATTTAATTACAAAAAATAAGAAAT
This sequence comes from Zanthoxylum bungeanum, assembly GCA_019454045.1. NCBI lineage: Eukaryota > Viridiplantae > Streptophyta > Magnoliopsida > Sapindales > Rutaceae > Zanthoxylum > Zanthoxylum bungeanum. The sequence goes on along the minus strand of SKCR01043302.1, from coordinate 7,874 downwards.
ATAATTGTGAAATAATACGATTTTTAAATTTTAAAAGATATTGTCGGATATTGATACTATAGTAACAATAATTACTGACACTAAAAATCAAATATATGCGATATATACTGATACTGCAGTAACAAAATTTACTGACACTATAGTATCACTAAATACTGATGTTATAGTGTCAATAATTTACTGACACTAAAATAGTGTGAGAGATTACTGATACCATAGTGTCAATAATTTTCTGATACTACAGTATTAACGTTTACTGACACTAAGAATCACTGACACTAGAAACTAGTGTCAGTGATTTCTGGCTGCGGCAACACTGACACATTTATATAGTGTCAGTAAAACCCTTTACTGACACTAATTTAGTATCAGTAAAAGCCTTTTTTCTTGTAGTGTAGATAATGTATGATAGCTTATTATAGGTTAGATATGTATATAGATTATGTGTATAGATTGCAGACTCGTAGAATATTTAACAGTAGTTATGGAGTCTAGAAAGCATTAAAATGAGAGCTTTTAGAGGTACTGTCAATGAGATTCGTAATAGAGCCCGTATAGAAAATATTTTCTGAAGTATGCATAGTGTCGGGTTCTATATAGCAAGCTATTATCAACATGAAAAGTTTAGTACAAGATGTCGTTACATTTTCATAGTTAAACATATCTCCTAGTAGAACATGTTTTCAGTATACGAGATGTAAAAGTTTTAACGAAATTTTCAGACTTTAGTTTAGTTTTTGTATTTCATCGCATTGTTTAATTGATCATATCTTTGTTATGATGATGCATATGCATTTTGCATACCCAGAGGGAGACACAGTGCACATTGACAGACCCATGACCAGGGGAACGGTGATGCGTAACGGCCCTAGATCCTAGTTACATTGATTGGACTCTTTTTCTTTTAAAATTGAGATTTATACATCAGTTTGACTTGAGACTTACTTTTAAATATTTTAGGGCGTTAGCCAAATTTGTTTACAGATGCTTACGATTGAAAATGTATTTTTAAAAGATTGATTTAAAACCTTGAGTTTTATGTTTTTTGGAGGCATAGGAAAAAAATCTACCTCCGTATGTAACTTGACTCAAATATGGAATTGACGGATACAAATATCATGTGCACACGCAGTTCAGGATTAGGGATGACCGATGCCAATAGATCCTCGATTTAGAGTTAGGAGGGTAGCATAGATCTGCACCTCTAGCTTAAAAATTTATGGATTGGGGACAGCGAGACATAACGCCCCAAGGCTACCAGATATTTACGTACGAGGGGACGCCCCCAAGTGCTAGATTTTGCGTATAGGGGGACATCGAGACGTAGCGCCCTATGCCCCAGATTTCTCCACAGATTTCAGAGACAGTTTTTTAGAAACTGATTTTCAGGGATATGATTGTCATAAGTGATAAATTTTATAAAAGAGTTTTCACGAGAATAAACTTTTACAGAAAAACTTCAAATTTTTACAGACAGAACAGAGTTTTCAAAAATTCGGATACTCTTCCGAAAGGATTGTGTATCGGGTCTCAGAATGGACTATATCAGAGAATAAGAGAATAAGTGTTGAAATATAGCTTGAAATAATTTAAAATAAATATTTGATGCATTGGAACTCGCATGACATTAAAGAACCACTTACGCGATTTATGTATATTATTTCTTATGAAGGAATTGTTGGTTCGGTTTTATAGATAGCAGAAAAACTCCGATTGAGTTGATTTTTAAACCATCAGACTCTTTTTTCCGAGACGAACAACTTACATGGTTATTATTTTTCAAATTTACATCAGAATGGTTCACAAATATAAATTTCCATGAAAGCACCATTACAGGGCCTGAGTGTAATTTTTGGGGGTCAGATTATAAATTTTAAAAAGATTTCTATAAATACGAATAGCTTTCTGAAATTTCCAAAAATGGAAAAACTTCTCAATCCCTCAAACTCGATCACCCACCCCCAAAATTCGACCGCTTGGTTTATGGTTGCGCCTGCCACACCTCGGCCACCGCCGGTCGGTGTACCACCCCAGAATTATGCGCCAGAGCTCCCCCACCCTCCAGCTGCCGGTGGCCGGCCAAGGCACGCCGGAATCTGAAAACGCGTAATTTGCATAATTGAGCTACTGGATGGATATAGAACAATGTATAATAATGTAGTATGAGTAATGAAAATGAAATTACTGAAAACGGATTTAATTTGGATTTTCCCGGAAAACTACAGAGTTTATGCTATCAGTAAGTTTTCCATGATTAACGACCCTAACCGTCCGTATTATATGTTACAAGTGGGGAACGAGAAGGGATAGCAAGGACCCCAGGTAAGTGTTAGTGTCCTAGACATGCCAAGGATCTCTAAGCGTGATTATTGTGTGAATAAATCACAGATAAGTTGCGGAAATTACTTACATTGATCGGTTGTGATTTCAAAAATTTCGAAGGATGTAGAAGCTCCAAGCTTGTTCGTTGAGTTCTAAACTCGAGGGTGAGTTTCCCTATCACCTTGATTCACTCCTTTAAGTGCTAGCTTGAACAAGATTTGAAAGAAAATTTGCCCTCCAAGAGAAGCAAGGTTTCGGCCAAACAAGGAAAAGGAGAAGAGAAAGTGTTTTTGATAATTTTGATTTTCCAAAAATCTAATTCCAAAGTAAACTTCAAAAGTTGTATATGTCTTTTTCAAAAAAGAAAAACAAAGTTTGTTGTACTAGTTAGCATTCAAAGCTCCCAACCACTTCCATCACTCAAGTGACTTGTTGATGTAAGTAGGTGGGTCCCACACTTAAATACAAAATTCAAGTTGGGTTGCTCAACACACTTCGGGCTCGGATTCGTTTAATCCGATTAAACGAATTTTCCGTTGCGACGTAATAAAATCTAATTTAATTAAATAATAATGCCTCGCAAAATTATTACGAAATTCGCTTACGAATTAATTCCAAATTAATTCGTTCGCTTGAATTAAAATCCGATTTTAATTTCGCATTTAAATCCAATTTCAATTAATATATCTAATATATTATTTTAGCCCAATTAATTAAATAGTAAAATCTAATTTCACTATTAAATTCATTTTGCCGATTAATTCCAAATTAATCGCGTACTCTCATCTCGACGAATTAAATCCCAGATAAATTCTCGACGCAATTAATACCAGAGTAATTCTCTTCTAGACGAATTAATCCCAAATTAATTCTCTACTAGACAAATTAATCTTAGATTAATTCTTACCGCAATTAATCCCAGATTAATTTTCTCTCTCATAATTAATCCAGATTAATTCTATTCGAGTCGAATGTCATTGGTGAATCTTTGGGAAGTGACCTATAATCGGATCACTAGCAACTAGTCTCTATAATCAGATAATCATGACCAAGTCATATTATCCCGATAGCTATATCATTTAAGATTACTAGTTTTGTATCCCTCCGTGGTCATCATCTCCATATGATTGAAGTGATACTTCCATCTTGACATCACACCCAATACACTATGATTCTCAGTATACCCAGAAGAGGCGTACACAGAACCTGTTAAAGCTCCGTACGACTAAAACCAAAGTATACTGATTTTCGCAAGTATTAGCGATGAAAGTCTCAGGTTAAGACCACATACACCTACCCTAATTCGGATTCCCATAGACACATAGGCATTCTACCAATGGGATTCTGAGGGGTCTATCTAGAGCGAAGCTGTTCCCGATCCAACAGCTAACAGAACCTCCTATCACACTTGCATAAGTATCTAATACTTAAATATATTAGAACTATGTAGTTAAGCTTCCATATCGCGCACAAGTGTAATACTAGCCTATTCCGTATTATCGATGTCCAGTCTTGATAATACTACGACTAGGGATATTTAATGATTAAACCTTTCGTGGATTAATATTGTCTCATATCTTATTAATCTGGTACTAATCATAGGGACTTTTATCATTTATATATCCAAGTAATCCAATTACAAATGATAAAATAACAATTTCCTTTATCACATAGTTAATTTGTACAAAGAACACCGTGTCTTTTACAAATAGTGATGCTATGGGTCATAATTGTCCAACAATCTCCTACTTGGCCTATAGCCAATCACTCAAGTGTCCAACACATGAACTATGTACGGGTCGCTCATGCTTATTCTGAGATATCGCTTTCACCAGTGGATATGCAAGGTTATCATCTGATGGGATATTTCGATCTTGACATCGCCACGATGTATGATCTCACGAATTAGATGAAATCGTTCGAAGTACATACTGGATCATTGATGAGACCGTAATTCCTTAGCCTGTGTTGTAGCTCAGCTCAACTGCTAACAGAACTATTTATAATCATATTAGGAATTTTATAGATCCAAAATGCTTCTATTGCTGCCTCAGCCGCATCAATGTATTCCGCTTTTGTTGTTGAATCGGTAACAATATCTTGCTTGAAGATTTTCCAGCTCACTGTTCGTTGTTCAAACAAAATATGCACCCTTATTTCGACTTATATTCGTCTTTATCGGTTAGGAAACTTGCATCGGTAAACCTAGTCACTTCAAGTTCTCATTCTCCATTGATTAAGAATGCATCCTTAGTTCGTCTAAGATACTCAAGGATGTTCTTTACATCAATTTAGTGACCATCACTTGGATCGGATTTATTGTGACTCCACATGCTCAAAGCATGTGAGACACCAGGTCGCGTACATGTTTATCAATGTACTAATTCTTGGAGAGTGACAACAACTTTTTGATCTATCCCAGTAGATCCTTATTCCTGGAATAAAGGTTGCCTCTCCCAAGTATTTCATGGAGAATTTTAATGAAAGCCAAGCTTTCACGATTTTAATATGGGAATGTCATTGCTAAGAAGCAATACATCATCAACGTATAGGACAATCATTGTCAGTGTGCTCCCACTAACCTTCTTATATACATAAGAATCATTATCGTTTTGAATGAATCCATATTCTAATATGATCTCATAAAAATGTTGGTTCCAAGACGCAATGCTTGCTTCAATCCATAAAATAGATCGATTTAACTTGCAAACCTTGTTTGCATGTTTTTTCACAACAAAATCGTCAAGGTGTTGTATTTAAACATCCTCCAAAAGGTTTCCGTTAAGGAAAGTGTTTTTGACGTCCATCTTCCATATTTCATAATCGAAATATGCAGCAATAGCAAGCATTATCCGAATGGATTTAATCATGGCAACGGGTAAAAGGTTTCATCGTAATCAACACCATATTGATGACGATACCCTTTCACTACAAGCCTAGCTTTGTACGTTTGTATGTTTCCATCCATGTCAGTCTTCACCATGAAGACCCATTTGCTACCAATAGACACAATGCCTTCTGGTATATCAACCAGTATCCAAACTTGGTTGTATACATGGAATCCATTTCGGACTTCATGGCACTTTGCTATAAATGGAGTCGATACTTTGTATCACTTCCTCATACATATACGGTTTGTATTCCTCAATAAGATTAATATCTTCATGAGGTGAGATCAGAAACCCATATCTCTAAGGTTATTTTCTGACTCTCTCTGACCTACGCGGTTCTTGTGTATTAGTAGGTTGTGGAACAGTCTCATCTCTGATGAACTGTTCATGTTCCATGAGGGGATCAGTGCCAGAAACAGTAATACTCCAATTTTCATCGATTTTTACTTTCCTCCCACTTACCATTGCATTTATGAATTCCTCTAAGGAAAACCGCATTGAGAGCAACAAATATTTTTGTTCTCTAGTGGGTTGTGGAAATAATATCCTTTAGTTTCCCTATGATAACCTACAAATATGAACTTATCCGATTTGGGTTCTAGTTTGGTACCATCCAAATGTTTAATTATATGCCCACCATCCCCAAATCTTCAGGAATGAGAAACCTGGTTTCTTTCCTGTCCATATTTTTATGGAGTCCGTCCAATAGACTTTGTCGGAACCTTATTCAAAATAAGTATTGCACTGTTCAATGTGTATCCTCTGAAGGAAATTAGTAGCTCAGTGCGACTCATCATTAACCTTACCATGTCCAACAAAGTTTGGTTTCTCCGTTCGGACACACCACTCAAATGAGGCGTTCCGGGAGGAGTCCACTATAAAATAATACCATATTCTTTCAAGTAATTGAGAAACTCATTGCTCAAGTATTCTCCACCACGGTCCAACCGTATTGTTTTAATACTTTTGCTGGTCTGTTTTTCTACTTCGTGTTAAAACTCTATGAATTTATCAAAAGTTTCCGACTTGTGTTTCATAAGATACACATAACCATAACGCGATGCAACATCCGTAAAGGTTATGAACTATTCATAACCACCTCTAGCCTGGCTAGATATGGCCTACATACGTCACCATGATGATGAGTGGTAAATCTATCACAATTTCCCACTCATTTAACCTAATATTTTGTATAGTTTCTTGAGTTTTGTAATATTTTGATTGTGTTTGTGTTATTTTGTAGATAAATAAAGTTTCAGGACACTCTGGAGGTGATTTGGGCCAAACAGTGAAAATTGGACGAAAAGGGCATTTTGGTAATTTGTCGCGTCACGACGCCAAGACCTTCCGCGTCGCGACGCCTAACATGCACCGAATAGTGCTAACGTGCGCCTGGTCCACAAATCAAAATTTGAGAAAAGTTTGACTTTGCTAACGTGCGCCGTGCCACGTGTCACCATCAGAGCCGATCTGCTAACATGTGCCGTGCCACGTGTCATCATCCTATTGTGCCGACAGTCACCATCGCCACGTGTCACCACGTGTCACTCCGACTGTCAGCCACGTCATCGTCCACATCATTAGTTGACCGAGTCAACATGCCACCTCACCGCCACGTCATCATCAGCCAATCAAGAAGTGCCACGTGTCGCAATTCTATGGTGCCGACAGTCACTTTGCCACGTGTCACCACATCACCGCAACGTCAGCGCCATGTCAACGCCACGTCAGCATCAATTATTGCTCTCTTATCCATATCTGACACGTGGCAGATAAGAATCTGAGCCGACCAATCAGAAGTCGCCACGTGTCACAATAATTGAGCCTTAACCACCTTGCCACGTGTCACCTTATTACCTTATCCAGAATCTGCAACCGACAAACCAGAGCATGCCATGTCGACATAACTGGCGTCGCGACGCTGGCTTGGCGTCGCGACGCGCGACCCCTACTGACCCCTATAAATAGAGCGCGAAATTCTAGTTTTAGTTGTACCACTCTTTCTCATCTCTTAGATCTAAAGAGAGAGTTTCTCTCTCTAGTTTCTTTTAGTTCTTACTTTTTTTTTTTCAGTTTTGTAAATAATTTTAATTACGTTCTGTAATAATAGTAATTTACTTTCTTACTTTTTACAGTTTTTACTATTTACCATGAGGAGATAACTTCCCCAGCTAGTGTGAAAGGTAATTCTTTTACTGTTACTATTTAGATTAATCTCCCTTAAAAATAATATATTCACTATTTAAAATATTGACTTAAAAAGGATACCGCCAGATTGGTCGGTTGGTAAATCATTTTAATCTGGTTTAACCTGACTAATCAAGGATACCGCCAGATTGGTCGGTTGGTAATTAAATTTTCTTACCGCCTATATGGAAGGTTTATTTTGTTCTGCCTTTATGGCTGGTTGGACTTAATTTGACTTAATCAGGTTACCGCCTATATGGCTGGTTTCAAAAATAATCACAAGTTAATATATAATATAAGAGAGATATCTAAATAGTAAATAGTAAAAGTTGATCCTTTTACCTTAACATTTTATTTATTTTACTTTTCAGCTTTTACTTTATGTATTTTACTTTTCAGCATTTTTACTTTATGTCTTTTACTTTTAAGTTTTTACTATCCCTAGTTATGTGTTAGTTATCTGGGGTTGTGATG
>SKCR01043301.1:0-66263 GCA_019454045.1 Zanthoxylum bungeanum | reverse complement strand
ACAAATGACGACTCGAATGTCTGGACCAACCCGAAAATACAACTGTGGCACGTGGATCCAAATCTGGTACTGCTCCTGTTATTCTCCGCAACTACCTGAAATGTTTGGGGGAAGAGGGGAATGAGCTTAAAAAAAGCTCAGCAAGTAAACACTCATTCTCTCAACATGACCTCACCAACAAAATAGGGTTATATATATATATATATATATATATATATATATATATATATATAATATATCTATAATATAATATATGAAAATAGCATATATTATAATATCATCTCACACAATCATCCCACAACAATACGAACATCCATCAAACATGGTTGCTAATCCAGGTTTAGTATAACAGAGGATTGAAACCAATGGGAGAGTCCTCAATGACAAATCCCAAGGTTTCCAACCATATCAACTCGTAAAATGTGAGTGAAATATAATCAATGGGGGAGTCCCCGTATACCTCCAAATCAAAACCAATGGAAGAGTCCTCAATGACAGCTCCCAAGGTTTTCTATCATCTCATATCATCTGATGTATCATCACATCTCATCTCAAATCCGACCACCATTATACAAAACCCGGCAGCAAAACACAACAACACACATCATCCAATACAATCACATCTCGCATCCAATCCAATCAATCTCATCTCAACAATCATGATTTTAATATCTCAATATAATACCTCACATATATGTAAATATATATAACAAAATATATATATATAATTATACCAATATATTTATATATATATATCGACTCTCACAATAACCATCAATCATCAAACAATTATGTTAAGAGAATCACCACAGAGTGTACTTACCTTGATCCACGCAAAAGTCTCGAATATGCCTATATTCTCGCTAAGAATCTCAATCAGTCGCTCAAATAGCCAAATCGATAATGACAATCAACTCGATATATCCAACCAACTATGCTAAGTAGAAAAACAGCAACGAACGGCTTCGCAACTAGCTGAAACGCTCAACGAGGCAAGCGGGCCCCACAACGAAGATCGGGCCCCACCACCAAGAAGTGGACCCCACAATCAGATACTTTCAACGATGAATATATATATCAAAACGCTCGTATAATCGAGAGCAACAATCTGATGCGATCGGATCGCTGATCCAACGGTCGGATCTCAAATTCTAGTAATATTCCCGAATTGCCGGTAATTACAAAACGGAAAACAACTCAAACGATGTCGGATCAGGAAGTGACCAATGGCGTTGGAAAGATCTCGGCCTGAGAAACACTCACTCACCGAAGGTGGCCGTCAAAAGTGACCGGAGACGGCCGGAAATTGCAGAAGAAACGGCGGCGAGTCGCTCCTTTCAAGCAGCGCGTGGAGGAGCGTCCAGAGCCCGATGGTCTCGATCTCGGCGGCTCTGGAAAGCTAACGGCGGCAGCTTTCTAAAGGACCGGCGCGTGGCGGCGGCTGATCAATGGTGAAGCGACGGCGGCTGTTCAGCAAGTTTAGGCGCAGTGAGAGAAAAGAAAATAGGAGAGAAAAAGGAAAACGGTTGCTTCTTCTTTCTATTATTTTTATTTCGTAAGCTCTCTCTGCTGTCTCTCTCTCTCTCTTATAATGTTTAAAAGCAAAACTGTCAAGCTGTCTGTCACTTGCAAAGAATTACTCTTATAATATATATATATATATATATATTATATTATATATATATATATTTTGCCAGCTCACGCACATTCTTACAGCCCGGCCAAGGGACACCGGAATCCGGCGAAACCGAGGTGAAATAGGCACACACATGGGTTTATCGATTCGGGCTTGCGCTGCTCCATTTCACGGCCCGAGCCACCAGCCAAATCAAAGCTCTCAAAGAGTACTACAAGATGGCAGTGATGATTTTTCCGATCCGTGCTAGATTGTACGCGAAACGAGGGAGGAAGATTTAGATGAATAGTGACCTATGATAAACAGTAGCTCCGATCGGAATTCCATCGATTCCAGCGCGTTCGTGGGATCATTTGGAGTACATTTATGCTCTCGGAATCTCAATAAGACTTCCAAGTAAATAATCGTAAATTTCAAGTTTTTCGCTAAAGATTCAGATGTATCCAGTAGCTTTGTAGAGTAGAGTATTGATATAAATTGAATTTTTTGAGACCTCACCAACCATGGTTTTAACAAATTCAAACCACATAACATCACTATAATATCCCGAGTTTTTCGCAATAGTGCACGAAGATTTCCGAATTAAAGTTAAGGACTTGGAACAGGATGGTAATAAAAAATCAGAGTTTATGTGTTACAAAATAGATCGGAATATTTTAAAATGAAATTTCATCGCATTAAAAATTCGTGATTTCAAGAACCGGTTACGCGATTTCTGATTTTATCGTTACACGAGTAAAAATTTCTTATTTCGGCTATAAAGATAGCAAACAAACTCCAAATGAGTTTATTTTCATACTATCAGACTCATTGTTCTGAGACGAACAACTTTCATGTTGAACACTTTTCGCAATTTACATCTGAAAGGCTTCAAAAATATAAATTTTCAGAAAGTTCCATGATAGGGGCCTGAATGTAATTTTGGGGGTCTGAATGTAAATCCCAGAAACTTCTATATATATATACCTATAAGTTTCAAGAAATTGCAAAATTGGCATAAGCTTCGCATCCTCTCCTCCTGACCCCCTCCCTACGTTTTGGTTGAAGCTTGCGCCGGTGGCTAGCCGGCCACCGCCGGCCGGTGCGCCAGCACAAAACGGACTGTCGGCTCACCCCCTACCAACCACGAGTTGCCGGCAGCCGGCCAAGGGACACTGGAATCCGACGAAACCGATGTGAAATAGGCACACACATGGGTTTATCGATTCGGGCTTGTCGCTTCATTTCACGGCCCGAGCCACCCGCCAAATCGAAGCTCACAAAGAGTACTACAAGTTGGCAGAGACGATTTTTCCGATCCGTGCTCGATTGCACGCGAAACGAGGGAGGAAGATTTAGATGAATAGTGACCTATGATAAACAGTAGCTCCGATCGGAATTCCGTCGATTCCAGCGCGTTCGTGGGATCATTTAGAGTCCATATATGCTCTCGGAATCTCGATAAGACCTCCCGGTAAAAAATAGTAAATTTCATGTTTTTCGCTAAAGATTCAGATGTATCCACCAGCTTTATAGAGTAGAGTATTGATATAAATTGAATTGTTTGAGACCTCACCAACCATGGTTTTAACAAATTCAAACCACATAACATCACTATAATATCCTGAGTTTTTCGGAATAGTGCCGGAAGATTTCCGAATTAAAGTTAAGGACTTGGAACGGGATGGTAATAAAAAATCAGAGTTTATGTGTTACAAAATAGATCGGAATATTTTAAAGTGAAATTTCATCGCGTTGAAAAATGCGTGATTTCAAGAACCGGTTACGCGATTTCTGATTTTATCGTTACACGCGTAAAAATTTCTTATTTCGGCTATAAAGATAGCAAACAAACTCAAATTGAGTTGATTTTCATACTATCAGACTCATTGTTCTGAGACGAACAACTTTCATGTTGAACACTTTTCACAATTTACATCTAAAAGGCTTCAAAAATATAAATTTTCAGAAAGTTCCATGATAGGGGCCTGAATATAATTTTGGGTGTCTGAATGTAAATCCCAGAAATTTCCATATATATACCTATAAGTTTCAAGAAATTGCAAAATTGGCATAAGCTTCGCATCCTCTCCACCTGACCCCCTCCCTACGTTTTGGTTGAAGCTTGCGCCGGTGGCCAGCCGGCCACCGCCGGCCGGTGCGCCAGCACAGAACGGACCGTCGGCTCACCCCCTACCAACCACCAGTTGCCGGCAGCCGGCCAAGGGACACCGGAATCCGGCGAAACCGAGGTGAAATAGGCACACACATGGGTTTCTCGATTCGGGCTTGTCGCTTCATTTCACGGCCCGAGCCACCAGCCAAATCGAAGCTCTCAAAGAGTAATACAAGATGGCAGTGACGATTTTTTTGATCCGTGCTCGATTGCTCGCGAAACGAGGGAGGAAGATTTAGATGAATAGTGACCTATGATAAACAGTAGCTCCAATCGGAATTCCAACGATTCCAGCGCGTTCGTGGGATCATTTGGAGTCCATATATGCTCTCGGAATCTCGATAAGACCTCCAGGTAAATAATCATAAATTTCAAGTTTTTCGCTAAAGATTCAGATGTATACAGTAGCTTTGTAGAGCAGAGTATTGATGTAAATTGAATTGTTTGAGACCTCACCAACCATGGTTTTAACAAATTCAAACCACATAACATCACTATAATATCCCAAGTTTTTCACAATAGTGCCGGAAGATTTCCGAATAAAGTTAAGGACTTGGAACGGGATGGTAATAAAAAATCAGAGTTTATGTGTTACAAAATAGATCGGAATATTTTAAAATGAAATTTCATCGCATTGAAAAATGCGTGATTTCAAGAACCGGTTACGCGATTTCTGATTTTATCGTTACACGCGTAAAAATTTCTTATTTCGGCTATAAAGGTAGCAAACAAACTCCAAATGAGTTTATTTTCATACCATCAGACTCATTGTTATGAGACGAACAACTTTCATGTTGAACACTTTTCGCAATTTACATCTGAAAGGCTTCGAAAATATAAATTTTCAGAAAGTTCCATGATAGGGGCCTGAATGTAATTTTGGGGGTCTGAATGTAAATCCCAGAAACTTATATATATATATACTTATAAGTTTCAAGAAATTGCAAAATTGGCATAAGCTTCGTATCCTCTCCTCCTGACCAACTCCCCACGTTTTGGTTGAAGCTTGCGCCGGTGGCCGGCCGGCGGCACAGAACGGACCGTCGGCTCACCCCCTACCAACCAGCAGTTGCCGGCAGCCGGCCAAGGGACACCGGAATCCGGCGAAACCGAGGTGAAATAGGCACACACATGGGTTTATCGATTCGGGCTTGTCGCTTCATTTCACGACCCGAGCCACCCGCCAAATCGAAGCTCTCAAAGAGTACTACAAGATGGTAGTGACGATTTTTCCGATCCGTGCTCGATTGCATGCGAAACGAGGGAGGAAGATTCAGATGAATAGTGACCTATGATAAACAGTAGCTCCGATCAGAATTCCGTCGATTCCAGCAGGTTCGTGGGATCATTTGGAGTCCATATATGGTCTCGGAATCTCGATAAGACCTCCCGGTAAAAAAATCGTAAATTTCAAGTTTTTCGCTAAGGATTCAGATGTATCCAGTAGCTTTGTAGAGTAGAGTATTGATATAAATTGAATTGTTTGAGACCTCACCAACCATGGTTTTAACAGATTCAAACCACATAACATCACTATAATATCTCGAGTTTTTCGGAATAGTGCCGGAAGATTTCCGAATTAAAGTGAAGGACTTGGATCGGGGTGGTAATCAAAAATCAAAGTTTACGTGTTACAAAATAGATCAGAATATTTTAAAGTGAAATTTCATCGCGTTGAAAAATGAGTGATTTCAAGAACCGGTTACGAGATTTCTGATTTTATCGTTACACGCTTAAAAATTTCTTATTTCGGCTATAAAAATAGCAAACAAACTCTAATTGAGTTGATTTTCATACTATCAGACTCATTGTTCTGAGACGAATAACTTTCATGTTGAACATTTTTCACAATTTACATCTGAAAGGCTTCAAAAATATAAATTTTCAGAAAGTTCCATGATAGGGGCCTGAATGTAATTTTAGGGGTCTGAATGTAAATCCCAGAAACTTATATATATATACCTCTAAGTTTCAAGAAATTGCAAAATTGGCATAAGCTTCGCATCCTCTCCACCTGACCCCCTCTATACGTTTTAGTTGAAGCTTGCGCCGGTGGCCCGGCCGCTGCGCCAGCACAGAACAGACCGTCGGCTCACCCCCTACCAACCACCAGTTGCCGGCAGTCGGCCAAGGGACACCAGAATCCGGCGAAACCAAGGTGAAATAGGCACACACATGGGTTTATTGATTCGGGCTTGTCGCTTCATTTCACGGCCCGAGCCACCCGCCAAATCGAATATCTCAAAGAGTACTACAAGATGGCAGTGACGATTTTTCCGATCCGTGCTCGATTGCAAGCAAAACAGGGAGGAAGATTCAGATGAATAGTGACCTATGATAAACAGTAGCTCCGATCGAAATTCCATCGATTCCAGCGCGTTCGTGGGATCATTTGCAGTCCATATATGCTCTCGGAATCTCGATAAGACCTCCCGGTAAAAAATCGTAAATTTCAAGTTTTTCGCTAAAGATTCGGATGTATCCAGTAGCTTTGTAGAGTAGAGTATTGATATAAATTGAATTGTTTGAGACCTCACCAACCATGGTTTTAACAAATTCAAACCACATAACATCACTATAATATCCCGAGTTTTTTGGAATAGTGCCGGAAGATTTCTGAATTAAAGTTAAGGACTTGGAACGGTATGGTAATAAAAAATCAGAGTTTATGTGTTACAAAATAGATCGCAATATTTTAAAGTGAAATTTCATCGCGTTGAAAAATGCGTGATTTCAAGAACCGGTTACGAGATTTCTGATTTTATTGTTACACGCGTAAAAATTTCTTATTTCGGCTATAAAGATAGCAAAAAAACTCTAATGTAGTTGATTTTCATACTATCAGACTCATTGTTCTGAGACGAACAACTTTCATGTTGAACACTTTTCACAATTTACATCTGAAAGGCTTCAAAAATATAAATTTTCAGAAAGTTCCATGATAGGGGCCTTAATGTAATTTTGGGGGTCTGAATGTAAATCCCAGAAACTTCTATATATATACCTCTAAGTTTCAAGAAATTTCAAAATTGGCATAAGCTTCGCATCCTCTCCACTTGACCCCCTCCCTACGTTTTGGTTGAAGCTTGCGCCGGTGGCCAGCCGGCCACCGCCGGCCGGTGCGCCAGCACAGAACGGACCGTCGGCTCACCCCCTACCAACCACCGGTTGCCGGCAGCCGTCTAAGGGACACCGGAATCCGGCGAATCCGAGGTGAAATAGGCACACACATGGGTTTATCAATTCGGGCTTGTCGTTTCATTTCACGGCCCGAGCCACCCGCCAAATCGAAGCTCTCTAAGAGTATCGTGCTCGATTGCACACGAAACGATGGAGGAAGATTCAGATGAATAGTGACCTATGATAAACAGTACCTCCGATCAGAATTCCGTCGATTGTAACGCGTTCTTGGGATCATTTGGAGTCCATATATGCTCTCGGAATCTCAATAAGACCTCTCGATAAAAAATCGTAAATTTCAAGTTTTTCGCTAAAGATTCGGATGTATCCAGTAGCTTTGTAGATTAGAGTATTGATATAAATTGAATTGTTTGAGTATTAGTATATCGAATATGTGTATCTGATAGCATTCGAGTGAAAATAGAACGAGTTTGATTGATCCGATAGAATATGCTAATTTTTTTTTTATAAAATTGGGCTTTTGAATATAATGAATTGTTTTGATTTTAACGATAGTTATGAGTTATATATGATATTACGAACATGTTTGGATAAATTCGGGTAGGTTCGGAGGGTTTGGGACCCTTCCGTAGCATTTACGGAAACCTTTTCGGAAGATTTTTCAAAAACATGTAAACCGAGAATTTAAGTTAATTGATGACTTGAATTAGTTTATAATGATGTTTTAAGACGACTGAAACTGAAAGTGTTGAAATCAAACTTGTTTGGGTCGTCCCGGAAAGATCCAATACTTTGTCAAAGTTAAGTCGAGAATTTCATAAGTTGCGATTCTAACAATGTTTCGCCATTTGTTTTAGCAGACTTGACTAGGACCTGAAGTGCTCGTGAAGCCAGATTAGTAACCCATGCGATGAGAACTTGAATTGGTGAATTCAGTTTTAAATATTTATATATACACATACATATATACATAAATATAGACGACTAACGTGTTTGGATAAAAGAGAACACTTAAGAGGCTATTTGGAGTACGGGGTACAAGATTACGTATAGTTAAGTTTATCGACCTCCACATGTATGATTTTTTGTTAATGATTTGATGTGAAGTTAAATGTTTGATGAACATAATGTCTATGTGTATGTATAGATGTACGTATGATCGGTGATAAACACACATGTAACGCAAGCGCACGTATCGCTCAAGTAGTATAAAATGTATCGATCCTACGATGACTTAATACCAATGCTATTAATTGATTGAAGTTAAAATTCTACAAATATCTAATTGTTTGATTGTTGATTGGATGTGGATTTTTACTAAAGACAAGTAATTAAAACAGTGCAAAAATGAATTAAAAGAAAAATCAATATTAAAGCTATCTAGGGTTGTTAATCTTTCCAATATCTTTTAAAGATGAAGTGATTATCTCATGTTTGTGTAATATATCGGTTTATTAACATGGAACACGAAAATATGCAAAAGCCTCTGTCGATGGTCAGATACAAACACCCAAAGTAACCCAATTAATCATATGTCTATGTTAACCAAGTAACTCTGAATTCATTAAGATTAAGTTCAAATTGTGGCTACCCCCGCCCGACATGTATATGTCTATCCTGGAAGGAAATCTATCTAAGGTGAGATTGTGAGTTATTGAGTCTAAGGCTGAAACCTAAAATCCCTTCGTCAAGTTCATTTTAAGCTTACCAAATCAATCTTATTAGTGGCCAGTTAATAAGAAGCATTAATATTAAGACTCAATAAATAAATCAATATACTACCCAAAACATAAAATAACCAACTTATAAACCGGTGATAATGGAATTCATCACAACCATAAATAAGGTATTTAGTTACAACTCATATTTAGGACTATTAAAAACTTAAATAAAGAAAATGACATAAAATAAACTTGGAAATTAAAAAGGTAAAATAAAACAATAAAATAAAATGCTGGGGGTTAGAGGATCCACTTTTATTACTTCTAATTTAGAAATCTCCCTTATAATAATATATAAATTTGCATGACATTACCAACCGACCATATAGGCGGTATCCTGATTAATTCAGATTTTTGATTAATTCCAACCGACCATAAAGACGGTATCCAATTAAATCAGGTTAAAATCAATTTAATTAAGTCCAACTGACTATAAAAGCGGTATCCTATTAAGTCAGGTTTTTAAGATATTTTATATATTATAACTAAGGGAGATTAATCTAAATTATAATAATAAAGCTTTACATTTCACCCCAGCAGAGGAAAGTTGCATACTCATTACTTTAAAGTAAAATAAAGAAAGATCAATTGCTTAAAATAAAAATTAAATACAAGAAAGCTGTAAATAACCAAACAAGATATTATATTCTTATTATTCTTAAGGAAATCCCCCGAAGAAAGTATGAAAATTTCAAATGAATTCATCCTTAATTTATAGGCAAATTTTGTCATTGCGCGTCGTGACGCGTGAAGCTTGCACATCGAGGTGCCCACTACATCATTAGTTTGAGGGCGATGTCCCTATTGTCAGCGGTGTTGGGTCGAGGTGCCCAGGGTCGAGGTGCCCCGTTGTCGGTTGTAGTTCCGGGTGGAGGTGCCCAGGGTCGAGGTGCCCACTACATCATCATTTTCGGGATGCGTCCCAGGGTCGAGGCCCATATTTTGTCAGCGTATTGGATGCGTCCCAGGGTCGAGGCCCCCGTTGTCGGTTGCAGTTATTGGGCGTCCCAGGGTCGAGCCCACTGCATCTTTGGTTTTTGGGATGCGTCCCAGGTCGAGGCCCACATTGTCAGCGGTATTGGGATGCGTCCCGGGGTCGAGGCCCCGTTGTCGGTTGCAGTTATTGGGATGCGTCCCAGGATCGAGGTCCACTGCATCATCACCTCAGTTCGAGGCAACAGGCGAGTCAGGAGGCAGCTGGCGAGCCAGGTAAGTAAAAATGCATTGCATAACTTTGATAGGATTATCACTGTTACACATTACACAAGTCCCATCAAAGTGGGGGCGACTGTAGGCACTGCATTTTGCATATAAGTCCCTATGATGAGTCTCGTATGGAGACACTACCTCTTTAGTTGTGAAAGTCGCGGGAAACGGACGTTGGAAGGGTAAAGTTGGAAATTAGCATTTGGTCGGATTTAACTCGCTTGTTTCGCTTCGGGTTCGCTTGTTGGACCTCCGTTTTAAAACACACACCAAACCCAATCCAAAAATAATTAAAACATTTAAAACACATCTCACAAATTAAATTAAACTTAAATTAAATTAAATTAAATCGCATTCAAAACTAATTAAATTGAAATTGAAATTAAATCTTAATTAAATTAAAATCCAATTAAATTAATTTCCTAATTTAAATTAAATCACTTCCTAAATTAAATAATTCACTCACCAATTTAAAATATTCCCCACCTAAAATACAAATTTTCTTGCCTAAAATAAATTAAGTCAAATACCATGCATTATTTAAAATCCCTTGTTTCCGTTCAAATATCCATGACAAAACCCTAAAAGCCATCAACAGACGATGCACCGCACGTCCCTGACTATAAAAATAATACGAACCCTAAAACCAGGAGGGGACGAACGACAGCCATGAAAACCTAAACAACACCATACATCTTCTCTCCTCTCACCACTCCACCAACACATGAAAAACACTCAGCCCACAACACAAGCAAGCCACAAAAGATAAATCAACGCATTGACGCTTCTCTCCACTAACCCTCATCCACGACAACAGAAAAACCCTAGCTCGCCTATCCTCTCTCATCTTCAACTACCCTCACGCAGACCTTCACCTTTCTCTCTCTCAGCCACGGCAACAAACAAAAAGACAGAAACCCTATACACACTTTGGCAGCCCCATCCACCACCTAGAACCACCAAACAACTCATCAGGATAGAGGCCCCTTCACAGATCACGTCACCAGACCCTTCACCACTAACGGTAGCCAGATCTCTCAGCAGTAACAAAAATCAAGGTGAGCAGTCCCCTTTGCACCTCACATTTACTCAGGGCATAAGCCATGCACTCCCACATCGACTAATCATCATGATAAGCCTCAACACAGCCCGCCCTCTTACTTCAACCCTCTCGACAAATAAGCCAAAAACCTGCCTCCTCACAGCCGCACCACAAGCAACCTTTGCCCCTCACGCCCCTTGCCACATTAAGGCTAATTTCAGACGCACATAATAAGCACCCATCAAACTCGCACTGAAACCACACCCCAACTGCCACGAAACCCTCGTGCACCTTCTTCACGCCAACACCTTGCCATTCAATCATTCAGCACAACACCTACACTCCTTCACAGACTCACAAAGCCACGCCTAACTGCGAACCTTCACGTCCTGAAAGCCACAACACGCCCATCATTCCCACGTCGCCCAGCTCGCCACTCACCCACACAAACCCTCATCGCACAGCTCACACATTAACCATTAAAACGCCACAGCCTCACGCCTCATTCAAGTCACTTAACGCCACAGCCTCACGCCTCATTCAAGTCACCTAGCGCCTCAGCCAATTCACTCCACGCATCAGCCCAAATAAACCACAACTTACACGCACAAACTGAACACACACTCACAAACGCCACAGCCCTTCACGCATCTGGACCCCAGCAACTGCCGCATATCCTCTCACCAAACAGCCCCACTAAAAACAGCCCATGTAACCACCAAAACAGTCCCCAAAACTGCACCCAAAACTACTCTAAGACAGTCCCCGAAAATACCTCAAAACAATCCCCTAATACACCAAAATAGTGAGCAGAAAATACAACGAATACAGCAGCAAAACAGAGCGAAAACAACAGCCCAAACAGTGAAACAACGAGGAAAAATGTTGGATTAGTGAACCGAAAAAGTTACGGAATATCAACCCTTCCGACGGCCGTGTAACGCGCTTTCGAGAGACGACAAAAGAGGTTAGACCTGAGGGCATCTTTTATTTATTATCTTTCGTTTCTTTTATTTATTACCTTTTCGTTAATTTTTGTTTATTTTAATATATTATCGCATGAGAGTCGTTTGAGGCATGATGTGATTGTTGGATGAGCGGGATATGTGTTCCCTTTTGTGGTATATCGGATGGAAACCCGGACGTAAATTCCGTTGCCGAATCCGAATGGACGGTAGTGCGATTTGTACTCTGGATACAACGCCACGTACCACTTAAGAGACATATATTTCGTCTCATCCAAACTTGTATTTTAGCATGATATAGTTTGTAGGTTATTTATCTATTGTTTAAAGCATGATTTTTCTTAGTTTATTATTTATTGTCAAAGCATGATAATGTTAGTTTTATGCATGATATGTTGCTTAGTTTATGTTTATATTCAAATAGTTATTTATTTATTTCAATTGAATGGTTTGATATGCTCGTTGTGTTCTATTGTGTGTTTACCGTTTAATGATTTACTTTCCAAGCATGTAAACTTAGATTAGTAGTTACTCTTATGAATGCATATTAGATCTAAGTACCCTTGAGCATGATTATTGAGTAGACTCGGTTGATTTATTGCACAAGTTATATCATCACAAGTGACATAAGTAAGGGACCATTCCGAACCCAACGGTTTGAGGTCTTCCCTTGCGAGGGGTGAGTGCGGCCTTAAATCTTTGTCCCGGTTCACACCGGGTGGCGACTCCATGTTATTTCATACTCCCAACTAGACCGCGAGCCTAGAACAGCGTCGCCGGATTTCTGTGTCCTACAGTCTGGCGACTCCACTGGGGATCTAGAGAATTGGCCTCGAAATCATGTCTTGTGATGTGTATGATTTGTGATTTAGTTAATCGTGTCTATAGTGGGTTGAAGGGGTTTAGTTAAAGGCATTGTCAGCGAGAGCCTTCGTCATCGAGAGCCTTTGTCCGCACTCCCGAAAACCCACATGTGAACCATAGTTGTATGACCTATAGGAGCCACTCCTTTATGCTTTTGATAACCCCATGCATATTATGTCTCATACATCACATTCATCTCATGCATACATGCATCATGTTAACCCTCGTGTCTTAAAAGCCATCATAGATATCCGTTGGGTTAGGGATAAAAGAAGAATTGTCAAAGAAGGGTTTAGCAAACATGGATATCGTGGAAAAGGAAACCGAGGAACAGAGAACTTTACTGCAAGGATAGAAAGACTATTGGGGGGCCTTCAAAAAAAAAGAAAAAAAAAAGAAAAAAAGAAAAAAAGAAAAAAAGGAAAAAAAAAAAAAAAAAAGAAAAAGAAAAAAAAGAAAAATTGTTGTTTGTTTTTAGTCTTTGATAGTTAGACATAAGTCCAATGATGAAATCGTTTGCTTTAGGGTGAAATCTTAGAAACGATAAACGCTTGATGTGCTTTTATCTGATGCTTTGAATTGTTGATCTATGCTAGACTCGTAAGTACCTCACTATAGGTTCTTAGCGGTGAAAACCTAAGTAGTTGGCAAGATGACTAGTTGAAAAAACTTGTAGGTCGGTGAATGTCCGTTTGCCTAGATGTCTATCCTGACTTGCTTGTGTTATGATGTGTGGTATGGTTGAAAATAAAAGAAAAAGTCTCTAAAGAAAAGAAATAAACCGCCTATAACCGATAAGCGTGAAGCTACCCATGGGCGAGTATTAGGACCACCATGAGGAGAAATGCTACCTTAAAGGGTAGGTGTGTTGAAAAAAAAAAAGAAAAAGAAAAAAAAAAGAAAGAAAAGAAAAAAAAAATGAAGTTCAAAATGAAAAGAAAAAAAAGAGACAAAGGAAAAGAAAGATAAAACAATACCACATTGAGCACGAAAAAACAACTGCATGCATAATTGAGACATTTAGGTTGGTTTGACCCATCGATCCCGATTTTTGAAACGAAATCATTGAGTTAGCTTACCTAAGGATCAAGCTGTGAAAGAACCTTTGCACACACACACTTTGAGTCTGGCATAGATCCTTTATTCAAAAACTCAGATTTGAGTTGCATTGATTGTTTTGAAAATTCTCGGGTTTCATTACTGGACATTCCTTGAGGACGATAATATGTATAACTATTGGGACTATTTCATAGCATGTGATATAGTATGATGATATGGAAGGCCCCACCATGTGGTTCATCTTGACTAAATGCAAACAGAGGAGAACAGAAAGCTAAATCAAGACTAGGAGCCACCAGTCTACCACCTCGTGAATCCGGGACATAACAAGAAATTGAGCCATGAGACCAGAGAGAATACTGTGCAATCACCTGGAGAACTGGTGGAAGACCTAACCCAACGGAATAGGAAATTCATTCATGCATGCATGCATACACGTAACATATTTTGCATTCTTTTTTGTGTTTGTTTTGCTTTGTATTCACAGGTTTTGAAGAAGAAAAGAAAGACAAGCCAATCAGAAGCAGCGACAGTACAGTCCGTTTCCGAAATGAATCAGTTTTGGGGATGAGTCCAAGGGTTGAGGCCCATATCAGTCAGTTTCGGGGATGAGTCCCAGGGTTGAGGCCCATATCAGTTTCAGTCTTGGGCATGAGTCCTAGGGGCGAGGCCCATATCACTATCAGTTTGGGGCGAGGCCCACATCACTCTGAGGGTGAGGTCCACATCGTTATCAGAATCAGTCTTGTCGGGTATGGCACTCTGGGGCCGAGGCCCACATCATTATCAGTATCCGTGTTGCCAGGTATGACACTATGAGGGCGAGGCCCACATTAGTTCAGTATTAGTCTTGCAGGGTATGGCACTTTGGGGGCGAGGCCCACATCGTTATCAGAATCAGTCTTGTCGGGTATGACACTCTGGGGACAAAGCCCACACCTTTATCAGAATCAGTCTTGCCGGGTATGGCACTCTGGGGGCGAGGCCCACATTAGTTCAAAATCTATCTGGCCGAGTATGGCACTCTGAGGGCGAGGCCCACTTTAGTTCAGTATCAGTTTTGCCGATAATGGTAATCCGAGAATGGAGTAAGGTCCGAGGATGAACAAAACGAGAATGGTAATCGGAGAATAGAGCAGTGTTCGAGAATGGACAAGTCGAGAATGGAAATCCGAGAATGGAGCAGAGTTCGAGAATGAACAAGCCGAGAATGATGATCCGAGAATGTAGCAGAGTTCAAGAATGAACAAGTCGGGAATGGCACTCCAAGAATGGAAACACAGTTCGGGAATGAATAAGTCGGGAATGACACTTCAAGAATGGAAACACTGTTCGGGAATGAACAAGCCGGGAATGGCACTCCAAGAATGGAAACACAGTTCGAGAATGAACAAGTCGAGAATGGCAATCCGAGAATGGAGCAAGCTTCGGGAATGAACAAGCCGAGAATGGCACTCCGAGAATGGAAAAATAGTTTGGGAATGAACAAGCCGGGAGTCTTGCCAGGTATGGCATTCCGGGTACGGAGACATCAATATCATTTTTGCCGGGTATGACACTCCGGGTATGGAGACACTTCAGTATTAGTATCAGTTTGGGGCCGAGGCCCAAATCAGTATCAGTATCAACTTGGGGCGAGGCCCACATCAGTATCAACTTGGGGGTGAGTCCCACATTAGTATCAGTTCTGCCGGGTATGGCACTCCGGGTATGGAGATATTACACCTTGGGTATGAGGTTTAGCAAGCCAGATACGACACTCCGGGTATGGAAATACAACATCAGTTCAATCAGGTATGGCACTCCGGGTATGGAGATACAACATCAATTTTGTCGGGTATGGCACTCCGGGTATGGAGATACAACATCGGTTTTGCCGGTATGGCACTCTGGGTATGGAGACATAAGTATCAGTTTTACCAGGTATGGCACTCCGGGTATGGAGACATCATCATTAGTTTCAAGATGCGTCCCAGGGTCGAGGCCACCTTTTGTCAGCGGTATTGGGTTGCGTCCCAGGGTCGAGGTGCCCCGTTGTCGGTTGTAGTTCCGGGTCGAGGTGCCCACTACATCATCAGTTCAAGGGCAAGGTTCCAATTGTCAACGGTGTTGGGTCGAGGTACCCAGGGTCGAGGTGCCCCCGTTGTCGGTTGTACTTCCGGGTCGAGGTGCCCAGGGCCGAGGTACCCACTACATCATTAGTTTGAGGGCGATGTCCCTATTGGCAGCGGTGTTGGGTCGAGGTGCCCAGGGTCGAGGTGCCCCCGTTGTCGGTTGTAGTTCCGGGTGGAGGTGCCCAGGGTCGAGGTGCCCACTACATCATCATTTTCGGGATGCGTCCCAGCGTCGAGGCCCATATTTTGTCAGCGGTATTGGGATGCGTCCCAGGGTCGAGGCCCCCGTTGTCGGTTGCAGTTATTGGGATGCGTCCCAGGGTCGAGGCCCACTGCATCTTTGGTTTTTGGGATGCGTCCCAGGGTCGAGGCCCACATTGTCAGCGGTATTGGGATGCGTCCCAGGGTCGAGGCCCCCGTTGTCGGTTGCAGTTATTGGGATGCGTCCCAGGATCGAGGTCCACTGCATCATCACCTCAGTTCGAGGCAACAGGCGAGTCAGGTGGCAGCTGGCGAGCCAGGTAAGTAAAAATGCATTGCATAACTTTGATAGGATTGTCACTGTTACACATTACACAAGTCCCATCAAAGTGGGGGCGACTGTAGGCACTGCATTTTGCATATAAGTCCCTATAATGAGTCTCGTATGGAGACACTACCTCTTTAGTTGTGAAAGTCGCGGGAAACGGACGTTGGAAGGGTAAAGTTGGAAATTAGTATTTGGTCGGATTTAACTCGCTTTTTTCGCTTCGGGTTCGCTTGTTGGACCTCCGTTTTAAAACACACACCAAACCCAATCCAAAAATAATTAAAACATTTAAAACACATCTCACAAATTAAATTAAACTTAAATTAAATTAAATTAAATCGCATTCAAAACTAATTGACCGGCGTAAACACACACGTATAACGCAAGCGCACGTATCGTTCAAGTAGTATAAAAATATCGATCCCACGAGGACTTAATTCCTACTATTGTTATTAGTTGTTGATACTATTTATTTACAAATATCTAATTGAGGGAGAAGTGAATGATTGCTTGAAATGATCTGCTTTGAAGATTTGCTAAATAAATAAATAAAAAAAAGACAAAAGAAAATACTAAGGAAAATAAAAGACTCAAAGATCTAGGGTTGCGAATCTTTCTAATATCTTTTAAAGATGAAGTAGTTATATCATAGTTAGGTAAATTATTGAATTATTAATCTGGAATACTAAATTATGTAAAAGCCTCTTCCGATGGTCATTTACAAATACCTAGAATAATCAAATTGAACCATATGTCTATGTCAATTAAATTACCTAGATTCATTAAGATTAAATTCCAATTATTGATTACCCCCGCCCGACAGGTATATGTCTATCCTGTAAGGAAATCTATTAAAGGTTTATCTATCCTTAAAGAAGATCGTGGGTTGTTGAGTATAAGGTCTTTAAACTTAAAATCTCTATGTCTAGTTCATTTTAAGTTTTATCTAATCAATTTTATTAGTGATCAGTTAATAAAAAGGCATTAAGGTTATATGCATGGATTGCTATCCTTCTATTTCAGAGATAATGTTCTTTCGCTTTTTTTAAGATTTGTGGTGAGCCCTTACCTTACTATTAAATATTTAACATACAATATACATAATTACTTTCAACGAAAATTGTTCAGTGGTTGTGGGAGAGCAATACAAGCGTCGTGCTGCTAGGCGAAGCGGTGGAGTGCTGCACCCTATATGCAGGAACAAACAATTTTTATTGGAAACATTCCTCTAATGAATTCTTTGGGAACTTCTATAGTAAATGGAATATACAGAATTGTCATCAATCAAATATTGCAAAGTCCCGGTATCTATTATCGGTCAGAATTGGGCCATAATGGAATGTCGGTCTATACAGGCACCATAATATCCGATTGGGGAGGAAGATTAGAATTAGAGATTGATAGAAAAGCAAGGATATGGGCTCGTGTGAGTAGGAAACAGAAAGTATCTATTCTAGTTCTATCAGCAGCTATGGGTTCGAATCCTCGATAGATAATTTGATAAGCCAATGATTTTTTTCCGTGTTTCAGAATACGGTTAACCAACATGTTAACTAAGCGATTACGATAAATTGGATCGGATTTTGCAGCTTTTTCTTCTGTAGTACCTCGACGTGACATGAGCGCGAAAGGGGTTCAAGAATCCGTTTTCTTTTTATAAGGGCTAAAATCATTTATTTTGGCTTTTTGACCCCATATTGTAGGGTGGATCTCGAAAGACATGAAAGATCTCCCTCCAAGCCGTACATACGACTTTCATCGAATACGGCTTTCCACAGAATTCTATATGTATCTATGAGATCGAGTATGGAATTCTGTTTACTCACTTATAGTGAATTTTAATGTGTCTCACAACCCGAAAAATTCGTATTCGTGGGAGGGATCAAACTTCTGGAACTTGAATGAAAAATCAACCATAAAACTAAAAATTTGAAATTCTATTATTAGAAAGAAAAATAATATTAAAAAATAATAATAATCGAAATTAGAGAATTCAAATCTATTTACTAGAATTCTAATAAAGATAATATAATTATCTAAGTATTAATATAAATATATATTATTTATAGAAAAATATATATATTCGAAATAAATATTAATATATTAATTAATAGAAATAAAATATTGAAAACTATTCAATAATGAATTTCAATTAATATTGAAAATTTCAATATTTACTTGACTTTCATTTAAATTGGTTTTAATTGGTTTGGTAGTGGAATTTGATGGAATTACCCTGAAGAGAGTATCTCAATAAAAGGAAAAGAAGAATGAATCAATGAAATGTTGCTTGGTCTTTACTGGGAACTTGAGTAAGGAGTAGTTGTTTTGGGTATGGTTTTTTTTTCTTCTAATTTGAAAGCGAGAACCCCTTTCTTTATCCTTATTTGGCGTAACTACTTGAGCCGGATGAGAGGAAACGCTCATGTCCGATTTTGAAGGGGGGGAGATCCCATAGGATGGGGTCCTATCCGATTTTATTCCCTTCCATCATTCCTTAAGTCCCATAGGTTTGATCCTATAGAATCTGATCCATTTTCTCATTGAGCGAAGGGTACGAAATAGATCGGATTGATTTTTCGATCAAAAGTACTATGTGAAATCTTCGGTTTTTTCCTCTTTCTCTATCCCTATCCCATAGGTACAGCATTTGAATCAATAGAGAACTTTTTCTTCTGTATCTATATGAATCGATATTATTCCATTCCAACTCCTTCCCGATACCTCCCAAGGAAAATCCCGAATTGGATCCCAAATTGACGGGTTAGTGTGAGCTTATCCATGCGGTTATGCACTCTTAAGTCGATTTTTTTTACCCCAACAATTCTTGTATGTGTATACTATCATATATAATGAAATGGAAGATTTTGTATGTCAAAATTAGAATGTTATGACTCAACAAATAATTCTTTTAGTTACCCAAACTATAATCTAACCCTTTTTTAAATCGGTAATATTAGATTTTATCACAACCCTAGATATTTAACTTAGTTACAACACATAACTAAAACTGATATAAACTTAAAAGACAGAAAATGAAATTGCAGAAAGTAATTAAAATAAATAAATGAAATGCTAAGGTAAAAGGAAATAACTTCTACTATATACTATTTAGATATCTCCCAATAATATAATATATAATCTTGTGATATTTTAAACCAACCGTCCGGAATGGCGGTATCCTGATTAAGTCAAATTCAAATATACCAGCCATAAGGCGGAACAGAAATATAAATTTAAACCAACCGACCTAGAATGGCGGTATCCTCATTAAGTCAGGTTTAACCAGTTTAAATTGAATAACCAACCGACCTAGAATGGCGGTATCTTTTTATTAATTCAGATTTTAAATAGTTTATATATTATATTTTAAGGGAGATTAATCTAAATAGCAAAAGTAAAAGAATTACCTTATTACCTCAGCATAGAGACGTTACCCCCTCATGGATGGATAGAATTACTACTACAAAGCGTAAATAAAACTGAATAAAAGAAGAAAATATGAAGAACTCTCAATTTATTTATAAGGATTTCAGAGGAAGAGGTACATTTGAAACTAAAAATTTGAAATCTATTTATAGGCAAAAAAATCTAATTTTTATTATTATTTTTCTGATTTTTATTTTTTTATTATTATTTTTTTTGAATCGCTGAATTTTTGACACGTGGCATGGTGTGCTAAAAATGACGGCTCGTTGAATCTTTGACACGTGGCATGGTGGTTAAATTACTAAAATACCCTCGGTGTCGGGATGCCCAAAATTACCAAAATACCCTTTTCGCCAAATTTCACAATTTTGCTCCAAATCACCTCCAGAATATCTTGAAACTTTATTTTGGTGTCGGAATGCCCAAAATTACCAAAATTTGTGTCGGGACGTCCAAAATTACCAAAATACCCTTTTTGCCAAATTTCACCAAATTTCATAGTTTTGCTTCAAATCACCTCCAGAATGTCCTGAAACTTTATTTATCTACAAAATAACACAAAACACATCAAAATATTCACAAAACTCAAGAAACTATACAAAATATTAAGTTAAATGAGTGGGAAATAGTGATACATTTATCACTCATCACTAATTATATTGAAATTGAAATTAAATCTTAATTAAATTAAAATCCAATTAAATTAATTTCCTAATTTAAATTAAATCACTTCCTAAATTAAATAATTCACTCACCAATTTAAAATATTCCCCACCTAAAATACAAATTTTCTTGCCTGAAATAAATTAAGTCAAATACCATGCATTATTTAAAATCCCTTGTTTCCGTTCAAATATCCATGACAAAACCCTAAAAGCCATCAACAGACGATGCACCGCACGTCCCTGACTATAAAAATAATACGAACCCTAAAACCAGGAGGGGACGAACGACAGCCATGAAAACCTAAACAACACCATACATCTTCTCTCCTCTCACCACTCCACCAACACATGACAAACACTCAGCCCACAACACAAGCAAGCCACAAAAGATAAATCAACGCATTGACGCTTCTCTCCACTAACCCTCATCCACGACAACAGAAAAACCCTAGCTCGCCTATCCTCTCTCATCTTCATCTCCCCTCACGCAGACCTTCACCTTTCTCTCTCTCAGCCACGGCAACAAACAAAAAGACAGAAACCCTATACACACTTTGGCAGCCCCATCCACCACCTAGAACCACCAAACAACTCATCAGGATAGAGGCCCCTTCACAGATCACGTCACCAGACCCTTCACCACTAACGGCAGCCAGATCTCTCAGCAGTAACAAAAATCAAGGTGAGCAGTCCCCTTTGCACCTCACACTTACTCAGGGCATAAGCCATGCACTCCCACATCGACTAATCATCATGATAAGCCTCAACACAGCCAGCCCTCTTACTTCAACCCTCTCGACAAATAAGCCAAAAACCTGCCTCCTCACAGCCGCACCACAAGCAACCTTTGCCCCTCACGCCCCTTGCCACATTAAGGCCAATTTCAGACACACATAATAAGCACTCATCAACCTCGCACTGAAACCACACCCCAACTGCCACGAAACCCTCATGCACCTTCTTCACGCCAACACCTTGCCATTCAATCATTCAGCACAACACCTACACTCCTTCACAGACTCACAAAGCCACGCCTAACTGCGAACCTTCACGTCCTGAAAAGCCACAACACGCCCATCATTCCCACGTCGCCCAGCTCGCCACTCACCCACACAAACCCTCATCGCACAGCTCACACATTAACCATTAAAACGCCACAGCCTCACGCCTCATTCAAGTCACTTAACGCCACAGCCTCACGCCTCATTCAAGTCACCTAGCGCCTCAGCCAATTCACTCCACGCATCAGCCCAAATAAACCACAACTTACACGCACAAACTGAACACACACTCACAAACGCCACAGCCCTTCACGCATCTGGACCCCAGCAACTGCCGCATATCCTCTCACCAAACAGCCCCACTAAAAACAGCCCATGTAACCACCAAAACAGTCCCCAAAACTGCACCCAAAACTACTCTAAGACAGTCCCCGAAAATACCTCAAAACAATCCCCTAATACACCAAAATAGTGAGCAGAAAATACAACGAATACAGCAGCAAAACAGAGCGAAAACAACAGCCCAAACAGTGAAACAACGAGGAAAAATGTTGGATTAGTGAACCGAAAAAGTTACGGAATATCAACCCTTCCGACGGCCGTGTAACGCGCTTTCGAGAGACGACAAAAGAGGTTAGACCTGAGGGCATCTTTTATTTATTATCTTTCGTTTCTTTTTTATTACCTTTTCGTTAATTTTTGTTTATTTTAATATATTATCGCATGAGAGTCGTTTGAGGCATGATGTGATTGTTGGATGAGCGGGATATGTGTTCCCTTTTGTGGTATATCGGATGGAAACCCGGACGTAAATTCCGTTGCCGAATCCGAATGGACGGTAGTGCGATTTGTACTCGGTATACAACGCCACGTACCACTTAAGAGACATATATTTCGTCTCATCCAAACTTGTATTTTAGCATGATATAGTTTGTAGGTTATTTATCTATTGTTTAAAGCATGATTTTTCTTAGTTTATTATTTATTGTCAAAGCATGATAATGTTAGTTTTATGCATGATATGTTGCTTAGTTTATGTTTATATTCAAATAGTTATTTATTTATTTCAATTGAATGGTTTGATATGCTCGTTGTGTTCTATTGTGTGTTTACCGTTTAATGATTTACTTTCCAAGCATGTAAACTTAGATTAGTAGTTACTCTTATGAATGCATATTAGATCTAAGTACCCTTGAGCATGATTATTGAGTAGACTCGGTTGATTTATTGCACAAGTTATATCATCACAAGTGACATAAGTAAGAGACCATTCCGAACCCAACGGTTTGAGGTCTTCCCTTGCGAGGGGTGAGTGCGGCCTTAAATCTTTATCCCGGTTCACACCGTGTGGCGACTCCATGTTATTTCATACTCCCAACTAGACCGCGAGCCTAGAACAGCGTCGCCGGATTTATGTTTCCTACAGCTAGTCCTCAAGCAAAACAACAAAATAAAATACAATAAACAACTTTGAAATAAAATTAAACTAAGCCATTTTTGTAGGGATCACGGTTGCACTTAGCGTATGCAACAAGCCTTTAAACCCCATAGGTGTCCCTAATGGACGAGTTATAGTCTCGTGAGGGCTTACAGCGACGATACCCACAAACGTCAATCAAATGTAAAATCAAACACACAAAACAAGTTAGTGACTAAACAAGTGAAACTCTTATCCAAGGTAATAATTGTTTTCTTTCTTTCTAAATTACCAAATAAGTAAATTATCCGATTATTTTTACCATTCTCCATATACACAACCAACAAGGTATTAATCAATTCATTGTGCCCACAATATTCATAAGTGTAGTTGAAAAGAGAGTAATATTTTTATCCTAAAGTTATATCAGATTTCACATATTTTTGGCAATAGATTTTTTTTTTATAACATCTTTAATCCATGTAATGAGTTTTGGGCAATGACACCCAAACCAGTTGGCTTTAGGGCACTAGATGTTAAGACACCCCTACAGACTTAATTACTCGGATCTCAGATGTTTAAGGGTTCTACCATTTGACGCGAACAATCTCTGCTTACTGAGGCAAAATGCCCGGTTACTAAGTAAAAGCATGGTTAATTATTTATATACCCAAATTTTTTTTAAATATTCCATCGCATTGAGATGCTTCCTCCAATAAACTAGAGCACTGAATATTACAAACTTTTAACTTACAACTCATGTCCGTATGTTACCATGCATGTTGATAATACCTGTCAACTGAGCATATGCAGATCCAATTTAGTCAGTATTATGGAGAATTCACAAATTTAAATAATTCAAAAGGAAATAAACAATAATTAACATATTACGAAAATATGTTGAGATACGTCTCAGGAGAGGAAATTCCTTATACAACTATCTCAAACACCATTCCACCTAGTTAGTCAAGTTAAAAACAAAAAATACATTTATTTATTTATTTTTCAATTTTTTAAATTTTTGACTAAAAACCAAAAAAAAAAACAACACAGCGAAAAATAAAAATAAGATACTAGTCAATTATTCCCCTCTCCTAAACCTAATTGAGACATTGTCCCTAATGTCTAAAAAGAAGAAGAAGAGTTTAGAAAACAGTACCTGGTTAGCGTGCAATTCTACATCTAAAAAGAGAATTAAAGGTTAAGATACAGATTTATCCGACGTTTCTTACCACGATCATTATCAGACCAATTTATCTTTGAAAGGATAAGGTCAATTTATGGTTCAAAGGCTAAAAGTTGGTCAATTAAATCATGGGCCGTTCTGGCAGTGAAAATGATATCTTTTACAGGTTTTGAAAGGAACCCATTTCTCCGGGCATCATCAAGAAACACACAAAGAAAGTCATAAATTCATCAACGTTAAACAGTCCAATTGGTTTCTGGTGTATGTTCAAGTTCGCCCATTATAGCACTGTAAAAATTTCCTCTATTGTGCCCAAGCCACCTGGCAAAGCAATAAATGCATTAACACAGTTAATCATTTCAACAAGTCGTTCGGACATACCTGGCACGATGCATTCATCTTCATTTGGACTTAATTGTTGCCATTCTTTTCGAAATTGTGTATGTAACATGCGAATTGCGTGATATACATATCCACTGGGATGCGTCTCAAAAGTCAATGATATGTCATCTAAAGACTCCTTACTCATGCCATCCCCAATGAATTTTATTTTATCTTCACGGTTATCAGACACCATTCCTAAAGAACAACAATGAGTATTACATGTCATGCATGCACATTTATAGCAAACACCTAATCTTTTAGCTTTTATTTTCTTAGCATATGTGCTTTTTCCTAAACCAGGCAGAAATGAAACAAAAAAGTCAGATGACTCACTTGCCAATCAGACTCGTGCTTCAATAATCCAATGAATTTCATTAGGAATACCTTTAATCATCAGAACTCTCATTCGTTCAATTTGTGCTTTGTAGACTTTCATCAGAGAGTTTTGCGGGAGAGAAGGAAAATGCTTGTGAAGATTTGAGAAAATGTCTTCCATCTTGTATGTGACTTTACCTATAAAAATTAAACATACCAAATCTTAATATATATATAAATATACAAATTGCATTGGTTGCCTCCCTGCTAACGCTAAGTTTAACGTCGTCAGCTAGACATGACTACCTGAACGTTAGGCTGGATCTACAAGTGTGAGACTTTCTTTTTATCGTTCAAATGATTCTCCCCAGTAGTGCTTGACACACTGGTTGTTAACTTTGAATGTATCATTGGAGTTGGGATCATGTAACTCAAAGGCTCCATATGGTAAAACTTGGGTGATTAAAAATGGACCTGACCACCGTGGTTTTAGCTTCCTAGGGAAAAGTTTCAATCTTGAGTTATATAACAACACATACTGCTCTGGTTCCAGTTGTCTGCGCACTATTTTTTTTATCATGCCATTTTTTGATATTTTCTTTGAATAGTTTGGCATTCTTATAAGCCTATAGACGAAATTCCTCCAATTCATTCAGGTTGTGGAGCCTTTTCTCTCATGCTGCTTGTAGATCAAGATTTAGCTCCTTCAGTGCCCATTACACTTTATGTTCAAGCTCCACAGGCAGATGAGATGCTTTCCCAAACACCATTCGATTTGGGGACATATCAATGGGTGTCTTGTAAGCTGTCCGGTAGGCCCATAATGCGTCATCCAGTTTTGTAGACCAGTCACTCCTTGTTGATCAAATGGTTCTCTCTAATATTCTTTTGATCTCTATTTAAAAATTCAACATGTCCATTTGGTTGCGGATGGTAAACAGAGCCAACTTTATGAGTAACTACGTATTTTGATAGGAGTGCATCGAAGTATCTGTTGCAGAAATGTGTGCCACCATCACTGATAATTACCCGAGGTGTTCCGAAGCGTGTGAAAATTTTCTTTTTAAGGAATTTTATCATCACTTTTGAGTTATTTGATGGCAGTGCTATTGCTTCAACCCATTTGGAGACGTAGTCTACTGAAACCAGAATGTACATGTTTTCAAATGATGGAACAAAGGGTCCCATAAAGTCAATCCCCCATACATCAAATATCTATACTTTGAGAATGCTTTGAAGAGGTCCTTCATTTCTTCTCAAAATATTTCACGTTCTCTAACACCTGTCACATTGAAGAACAAATAAGTATGCATCTTTAAACAAGATGGGCCAGAACAAACCTGATTGTAGGACTTTGGCTGTAGTTTTATCTTCGCTGAAGTGTCTGTCGTATGGTGATGAATGACAATGCTGCAAGACACTATTGACCTCCTCCTATGGTACACAACGCCTCAATAATTTATCAGCATAATGTTTGAATAGATACGGCTCATCCCAGACATAGTGATTGACTTCTTTGAAGAATTTCTTTCATTGCTGATGTGTCCATTCCAACGACCATTTTCCCGATACAATGTAGTTTACATAGCCAACGTACCAAGGGACTTCATGTTGCTTGATGGTAAACAAATGTTCATCTGGAAAAGTTTCTTTGATTGTCATCTTATTGCCAGTTGTTTCTTCATTCTCCAGCCTCGATAAGTGATCTTCCACTTGATTTTCTGTCTCTTTCCTGTCTCGGATCTCCACGTCAAATTCTTGCAGTAGAAGCACCCAACGGATCAATCTAGGCTTGGCATCTTTCTTCGTGATCAGGTATTTGATTGGTGAATGATCTATGTAGACCACCACTTTGAGACCCAGCAAATATGAGAAAAATTTATCAAAAGCAAACACAACTGCGAGCAACTCCTTTTTAGTTGTTGTGTAGTTCAGTTATGCTTCATTCAAAGTTTTGCTGAAGTAGTAAATGGTGTGGAAACTTTTTTCATTGCGTTGTCCCAAAATTGCACCTGCAGCAAAATCACTAGCATGACACATCACCTCAAATGGAAGCGTCCAGTCTGGTGCTACTATGATGAGGGCAGAGACTAGCTTCTGTTTCAAGATCTAAAAAACATGGTGGCATTCTTTGGTGAAGTTGAAAGACACATCTTTCTCTAGCAGATTGCACAGAGGTTTAGCAATCTTGGAGAAGTCTTTGATAAATCTCCTATAAAATCCTACATGTCCGAGAAAACTATGAATCCCTTTGACTGATGATGGTGGAGGTAATTTTTCTATCGTCTCAATTTTTGCTTTGTCTACCTCGATTCCCTTGTATGAGATCTGATGTCCCAGGACAATGTCTTTCTGCATCATGAAGTGGCATTTCTCCCAGTTGAGTACCAGATTGGTATCTTCACATCTTTGTAAAATTTTTTCCAGATTTTGCAAGCAGTGGTCGAAAGAGTCTCCAAACACAGAAAAACCATCCATGAAACCTCCATGCTTTGTTCCAGCATGTCTGAAAAGATGGCCATCATGCAACGTTGAAATGAGGCAGAGCAATACAGAGTCCAAATGGCATTATGCGGAAAGCAAAAGTACCATACATGCAGGTAAAATTGGTTTTCTCCTGATCTTCTAGGGCGATGGTAATCTG
Organism: Zanthoxylum bungeanum; assembly: GCA_019454045.1. Classification (NCBI taxonomy): domain Eukaryota; kingdom Viridiplantae; phylum Streptophyta; class Magnoliopsida; order Sapindales; family Rutaceae; genus Zanthoxylum; species Zanthoxylum bungeanum. Next base: position 38,790 of record SKCR01043301.1, on the reverse strand, counting down.
ATTCTACCCTGAGTATCCGTCCAGAAAATAGTAGAATTCATGTCCCGCCAGCCTGTCTAGCATCTGGTCAATGAATGGTAGCAGGAAATGATTCTTCTTTGCTGCTTTATTCAGCTTCCTGTAGTCCATACATACTCTCCATCCAGTTACCGTCCTTGTTGGAATCAGCTCGTTCTTTTCATTTGTGACAACAGTCATTCCTCATTTCTTGGGTACATATTGCATAAGACTCACCCAAGTGCTGTCAAAGATGGGGTGAATGACGCCTGCATCCAACCATTTAATAATTTCTTTCTTTACGACCACCTTCATGATTGGATTTAGTCTCTGTTGATGCTCCACTGTGGCTTTGTACTCGTCGTTCATCAGAATTTTGTGCATATAAAATGATGGACTAATGCCTTGAATGTCTGCTATAGTCCAGCCAATAGCTCTCTTGTGCTCGTGTAACACTCTTAACAACTTCATGCACCCATGTTAGTGAGGAAGAAATAATCACAGGAAAATCAGAAGAGTTTTCCAAGTATGCATACCTGAGATGGCTCGGAAGTGGCTTTAGTTCCAGCTGCGGTGGTTCTTCAATTGATGGCTTGATTCGCTCCTTTTTTGGTAGTTCCAAACTTTCCACATGTAGTGTCGATCTGAAGTGAGAGGCTCCGTCAAGATAGTTGATATATTCCAGAATCTTATCATCTAGTTCCCTTTCAGTCATGTTGGTGATGCATGCTTCAAGTTTGTCAGAGGAAAGTTGCATTGCATCTGTGTTCTAGATGATACTATATATTACATCAAGTCTGAAATATTCCTCCTCATTTTCGTCATTTGGGAATTTCATGGCTTTGAAAATATTGAATGTTACTTCTTGTTCCTGTACCATAATAGTTAGTTCACATTTTTGTACATCAATGATGGTTCGACCTGTAGCCAAGAATGGTCTCCCGATGATGATGGGTACATCTTTGTCTTCCTCCATGTCAAAGACAATGAAATCTGCTGGGACAATGGATTTTTCGACTTTGACTAATATATCTTACACTACACCTATCGAAAATGTGAGCAATCTATCAGCACTGATGTGGGCTTTGCTTCTCCAATATGTAGTTTCCTGTAAATAGACAAAGGCATCAAGTTAATACTAGCACATAAATCACACAAAGCCTTACCGAAGCAATGTTCTCCTATGGTGCAAGGGATGGTGAAACTGTCAGAATCTTTCAACTTTGGGGGAAGCTTCCTCTGAATGATGGCGCTGCATTCTTCTGTCAATGCTACTGTCTCGTAATCTCTCAATCTTCGCTTTCGTGACAAAATATCTTTCATGAATTTGACATAGCTGGGCATTTGTTCCAATGCTTCTGCAAATGGAATGTTGATATGTAGCTTTTTAAAGATCTCCAGGAATCGAGCAAACTGATTGTCTTGTTTATGTTTCTTGAGACGCTGTGGAAAATGTGGAGGTGGAGTAAATCTTTCTCGATCTTTTTCTTTTGCCTATTTTTCCTTCATATGTGGATTAGCTTCGCTGCTTTCTTTTGGAACATCCTCAATGTATACCTTGATTCTAACATCTTTGTTGATTTCAATACCGCTTTTCAAAGTGATGGCTTGACATTGCTCCTTCCCTTATTCCTTGGATTTGGTTTTGTGTTGCTAGGAATGGTTCCTTGAGGTCTGTAACTCTGAGCATTGGCCAGTTGTCCCAATTGATTTTCCATAGCCTTTATAGAAGCTGATTGGTTTTGAAACATAACATCATATGACAGCGCTTGATTTTGAACCACAGCTGCTAAAGAGTCATATTTTTCTTCTTGTTTTTTCAACTGGGCTAGCACTTCTTTTATTTCTAGTTTCTTTTCATACTCGTGACTTTTATTCTGTTGTTGGAATCCTGGTGGTGGATTGTTCTTTTGCCCTGAAGTGTTGCTCCATGCGAAATTGGGATGATTCCGCTAACCTGGGTTATAGGTATTGGAATATGGATTGTTTCCCTGTATGTTGAAATTGCTGACATAGATCACAGTCTCATCATGTTGGTTGTAAGATTCTGCCTCCAGTGCTCCTCCATATGGTGAACTAGTGGATCCAGCATTACCCTGCATGCTAAGAGTTTCGATGAATTTGCATATCTGATCCAGCTTGGCATTTAATATTGTGTTGGCTCCTATTTCATAGATTCTTGCTATTCGTTGGATCATGCTCCTTTCTGTTGGCCATAATGAATTGTTGTTGGCCATTTCTTCTATTAAGTCCCAGGCCTGATATTCTCCTTTTTCTATTGTGGTTCTCATTAGTCCAGAAAGTCCATTGTGGAAGGTTTGGACTTGTAGCCACTTTGCAATCTCATGGTGAAGACATTTTCGGAGAAACTCCTTGTATCTTTACCAAGCTTCGCAGAGAGATTCTGAGTCATATTGCATAAAGGATGTGATGTCATTCCTCAGTTTTGTTGTTTTGGCTGAGGGAAATATTTTGCAAGGAATTTGGTGGCAAGAGTGTTCCAAGTTGTGATGGAACCTGCTGGTAGTGAATGTAGCCAAACCTTAGCTGTGTCTTTCAAGGAATATGGGAACACAAACGGTCTCACTGCTTCTTCTACCGTAAACTTCCAGGAAGTTACTGATGTGGGCATTAGGATCTTTAGTTGCACTCCCCACAAACTGAACTGACTGTTGTATCATTTGAATGCATGTTTTGATGTCACACTCATTTTCTGGTAAGAGAGGAAGTACGATGCATGAGATATGAAGCTGTCAACCACCAGAATAGTTCTGTGTCGAATAGTAATTGGTGGTGCAAACTCCAAAGGTTCAGATTCTTGATTGTTTATGTTGATCAGTGCTTCTTGACCTTCTCACATTTCCCTTCTCAACTGTCTGATTATTCTTTCAATTTCTGGGTCAAGGGGACAGATTTTGAAGCTTCTGCTCCTTCTCATGTAGTGTCTGAGAACCTGAAACACAAGAAAAAAAACAATAAGTAAAAAACAATTAGACAAAAGTAAAGTATCTAACACCAAAATTAATAGTAAAAAATAAATAAGTCCCCGACAATGGCGCCAAAAACTTGATCGGTGATAAACACACATGTAACGCAATCGCACGTATCACTCAAGTACTATGAAATATATCGATCCCACAAGGACTTAATACCTATGTTATTATTTGATTGAAGATAAAATTCTACAAGTATCTAATTGATTGATTGTTGATTGGATGATGATTTTTACTAAAGACAAGTAATTAAAACAGTGCGAAAATGAATTAAAAGAAAAATCAATATTAAAGCTATCTAGTGATGTGAATCTTTCCAATATCTTTTAAAGATGAAGTGATTATCTCATGTTTGTGCAATATATCGGTTTATTAACCTGGGATACGAAAATATGCAAAATTCTCTATCGATGGTCAGATGCAAACTCCCAAAATAACCCAATTAATCATATGTCTATGTTAACCAAGTAACTATAAATTCATTAAGATTAAGTTCCAATTGTGGCTACCCCCATCCGATAGGTATATGTCTATCCTGGAAGGAAATCTACCTAAGGGATATCTACCTTAAGGTGAGATCGTGAGTTATTGAGTCTAAGGCTGAAACCTAACATCCCTTCGTCAAGTTCATTTTAAGTTTACCAAATCAATCTTATTAGTGGCCAGTTAATAAGAAGCATTAAGATTAAGACTCAATAAATAAATCAACATACTACCCAAAATATAAAATAACCAACTTATAAACCGTTGATATTGGAATTCATCACAACCCTAGATAAGGTATTTAGTTACAACCCATATCTATGACTATTAAAAACTTAAATAAAGAAAATGACATAAAATAAACTTGGAAATTAAAAAAGGTAAAATAAAATAATAAAATAAAATACTGGGGGTTAGAGGATCCACTTTTATTACTTCCAATTTAGAAATCTCCCTTATTATAATATATAAATTTACATGACATTACCAACAGACTATATAGGCGGTATCCTGATTAGGTCATATTTTTGATTAATTCCAACCGACCATAAAGGCGGTATCCAATTAAGTCAGGTTAAAATCAATTTAATTAAGTCCAACCGACCATAAAGGCGGTATCCCATTAAGTCAGGTTTTTAAGAGAGTTTATATATTATAACTAAGGGAGATTAATCTAAATTATAATAATAAATGCTTTACCTTTCACCCCAACAGATGGAAGTTACCTACTCATTACTTTAAAGTAAAATAAAGAAAAATCTATTGCTTAAAATAAAAATTAAATACAAGAAAGCTGTAAATAAATAAACAAGATACTATCTTCTTAGTATTCTTAAGGAAATCCCAGAAGAAAGTATGAAAATTTCAAATGAATTCAGCCTTAATTTATTGGCAAATTTTGTCCTTGTGCGTCGCGACGTGCCATTGATTCTTGACACATGTACGCGACTTTGACGAGATGATGACATATGGCTGTCGGCAGAATTATTGGCTCGGCGTTATGACGCATGAAGGCTTGCACGTCGCGACGCTGATGTCATGCTGATGTAAAGAATGATGCTTGTCGGCATAGTGAATTATTATGCTGACATCATGATGACGTAATGATGATGTAGGTGCTGACATGACGCTGACGTGGCGATGATGAGTGTCGGTAGCATAGTGTTTGTGGCGCATAGCGACGTAGAGGATGTGCGCGTTGCGGAGTGTGAAATTACAGTTTTGCCTTTTTGTCTGTTTTTCGCTGTTTTGGCCCTGATTTGATTCCAGTGAGTCCTGAAATCTTATTTATCGACAAAATACACAAAACGCATTAAGAATTCACAAAAATCAAGAAACTATACAAAATATTAAGTAAAAGAGGTGGTAAGTATTGATATATTTTCTGGTTATCAATGTAAGGGTATGAACATGTAATGATATGATTACATGTAAGTAAATGAATAAGTAAATGTACAAGTATATGAACATATATTTGTAAATACGTTTGACGATAAGGTATGTTTAGGTTTGTATTTTGGAATAGTGAATGGGGCAAACTATGATTTTTGATTTGCATTAGTTATGTATGGATATAGTATATGAATAAGTAGATATTGTTTATATATGCGATTTATTTGTATAGAGATTGAAGAGGTTAAGTAAGATACGAAATGAGTATAACCCAAACTCTTTTTAAATTAATATGTGTAACTAATAAGTTTTGTATCAAAGGTTTCCAGATAGAAAGTAAGAAACTAAGTATATTTGTTTGATAAATGAAAGATATAAGGATTGTTAAAGTTATGGTATTGGCGTTCGTAATAATATGTATATTATGTTAGGGTTAGTGCTCAGAGCCCAAATCGGATCGTATTTATGTTTGATTCATGAATACGGGCAATATTGTTTTCCATAATATTACTTATTTATGGTTGCACCTCTTGTCTTTTATTATATATATTCGATCTAATTCATTAGATTGAAAATAAATCATGTTTAGTGATATATATATATATATATATATATATTAGACAAAGACCCGATAATATATAATGTAGTGCGCAATTACAACGTAGCTTGTAATTGACATTAGGAAGTGTCACTACTAGTTATATATTATCAAAAAAAGTTTTTGGTCAAGATTTACTAACACATGCCGGTTAGTAAAATCCGCTTAGACTAGTACATGTCGTATATCATGACTTGGTCTGATAGTTTATCCCAATGAACCATGAGTCTTGGGAGACTCGTATAGACATGTAGGTGTTTATTTGATAAACACTGAACGACTCACCGAAGATTACTTAATTGATGAGTGGTAAATGTATCACTATTTCCCACTCATTTGACCTAATATTTTGTATAGTTTCTTGAGTTTTGTGAATATTTTGGTGTGTTTTGTGTTATTTTGTAGATAAATAAAGTTTCAGGACTCTCTAGAAGTGATTTGGGGCCAAAATAGTGAAAAACAGACAAAGTGGCATTTTCGTAATTTTGCGCGTCGTGACTCGCAAGCCATCAGCGTCGCGACGCCTAACATGCGCATGAGCTGCTAACGTGCGCCGGGTCCATAAGTCAGAATCTGTGAAGTTTGACTTTGCTAACGTGCGCCGTGCCACGTGTCACCATCACATCTAATCTGCTAACGTGCGACGTGCCACGTGTCATCATCCTATGGTGTCGACAATCGCCATCACCACGTGTCGCCATGTGTCACTCTTCGTGTCAGCCACATCATCGCCATATCAGAAGAAGACCGAGTCAACGTGCCATATCGTCGTCAGCCAATCACGAAGTGCCATGTGTCGCAATCCTACGGTGCCGACAATCACTTTCGCCACGTCATCGCCACGTCAGCATAATCATTGAGTTGCCAGCCGCCTTGCCACGTGTCACCTTATCACCTTATCCATAATGCCACGTGTCAGATAAGAATCTGAAGCCGACGAACCAGAAGTTGACACGTGTCGCGTCGCGACGCGCAAAGCCTTGCGCGTCGCGACGCCCGAAGCCTACCGAGGCCTATAAATTCAGCTCGAGGTTTCAGTTTCTGATGTACCTTCCTCTCTGAATTCTCTGATGTAAATAGAGAGTTTTCTACTTAGTTTGTTTTAATTTCAGTTTTGTAATTAATTTTAATTACGTTATGTAATAATAATAATTTACTTTCTTTACTTTTATAGTTTTTACTATTCAACCATGAGGAGGTAACTTCCCCCTGGTAGGGTGAAAGATAATTCTTTTACTATTGCTATTTAGATTAATCACCCTTAATTATAATATATTCACTATTTAAAATTTGACCTAAAAAGGATACCGCTATATTGGTCGGTTGGTAATTCATTTTAAACTGGTTTAAACCTGACTAAGCAATGATACCGCCAGATTGGTCGGTTGGTAATTAAATTTTCTTACCACCTATATGGCAAGTTTATTTTGATTCCGCCTTTATGGATGGTTGGACTTAATTTGACTTAATCAGGTTACCGCCTATATGGCTGGTTGGTAAAATCATCACAAGTTAATATATTATATTAAAGGAGATATCTAATTAGTAATTAGTAAAAATTGATCCTTTTACTCTAGCATTTTCTTTTATTGTAATTTTCTTTATTTACTTTCCAGCATTTTACTTTTCAGTATTTTACTTTATGTCTTTTCTTTTTAAGTTTTTACTCGCCCTAGTTATGTGTCATAACTAAATTAATTATCTAGAGTTGTGATGAATTCTAATATCACCGGTTTATAAGGGGTTATTTTGTAGTTTGGGTAATTTAAAGGTTTACTTATTAAGTCTTAAGCTTAATGCGTCTTGTTAACTGGCCACTAATAAGATTGATCTGGTAAATCTAAAATAAACTTGACAAATGAATTTTAGGTTTCAGCCTTAGACTTAATAGCCCACGATCTTCCTTGAGGATAGATAAACCATTAATAGATTTCCTTACAGGATATACATATACATGTCGGGCGGGGGTAGCCATAATTGGAACTTAAACTTAATGAATCCAGGTAATTTGGTTGACATAGACATATGGTTCAATTGGGTTAAACTGGGTATTTGCGTCTGACTATCGACAGAGGCTTTCGCATAATTTCGTGTTCCAGGTTAGTAAACCGATATATTACACAAACATAAAATAACCACTTCATTTTTAATTAGATATTAGAATAAATCACAACCCTAGATAGTTTTATAAATTTAAATTTTCCTCAACCTACTTTCGTGCAATTTTATTTACTTATTTTTAAATTTAGAATCATCACCATTTCAAATCAATCAATCAACCTGTTAGATACTAGTAATCATTTGACCTCATAAAATTAATAGATTATGTATTAAGTCCTCGTGGGATCGATATTTTTTATACTACTTGAACGATACGTGCGCTTGCATTATACGCGTGTGATTACGCACCGGTCAAGTTTTTGGCGTCGTTGTCGGGGACTTATTTATCTTTTACTATTAGTTTAGGGGTTAGATGTTGGACAATTATGACCCCTATCATCACTATTTATACAGATCATGGTGTTGTTGTACAAATTAACTATGTGACAAAGGAAATTGCCCTTTTATCATTTGTAATTAGATTACCAAGATTTATAAATGATAGAAGGTCCATATGATTAGTTCCGGACTGACATGAAATGAGACAGTATCAATCCACGAAGGTTTAATCATTAAATATCCCTAGTCGGAGTATTATCGAGATTGGACATCGATAATGCGTAAAAGACTAGTATTACACTTGTGCGCGTTGTGGGAGCATAACGGCATAATTCTCATATATTTGGGTATAGGATACTCATGCAAATGTAATAGGAGGTTGTGTTTACCGATGGTACGGGAACAGCTTCGCTCTGGATAGACCCCTCAGAATTCCATTGGTAGTATGACTATGTGTCTATGGAAGTCCGAATCAGGGTAGGTGTATTTGGTCTTAACCTGAGACTTGCACCGCTAATACTTGCGACAATCAAAATACTTTGGTTTTGGTCGTCCAGGCTTTAACAGGTTTTATGTACGCCTCTTCTAGGTATATTGAGAATCGTAGTGTATTGAGTGTGATGTCAAGATGGAAGTATCACTCCAGTCATAGTGGAGATGATGATCACGCAGGATACGGAACTGGTGCTCTTTTATGCTGCAACTATCGGGATATTATGACTAGGTCATGTTTATCCGATTATAGAGACTAGTTACCAGAGATCCGATATGTGCTTCGTATGGGGCAGACACAACTCCAGCCCCAGACCTTGCACGTGACATCCGATGCTGGATCGTAATACGCAATACTACGTATACTACGTATGATATAGATCACATATTCCTTTAAGAATATTTCTGGAGAATTGGGTAGGCACGGTGCTTTGCTAGAAGCCAACCATGTCTTGTAAATCGGTAAAAATGTAATACTAGGTACGTACGTGTTCGGATAGTCTGACGATCGGATTTACTGCCAACATATCCGGGGATCTTATGGGTCGTTTCCCGAAGATTCACCGATGACGTATGACTCACACTTTATTAATCTGGGATTAATTATAAGAGAGAGAAAATTAATATGGGATTAATTACGGAGATATTTTATCTGGGATAAAATATTATTTAAAGAGAGAGAACGATTAATTTGGAATTAATCGATAAAATAATATATTCGATATATTATACGAAATTAGATTTCGACGCGGAGTTAAAATTAGATTTTAATTCGGGCGAACGAGTTAATTTAGAATTAATTCGCTAGCGACGTGAATAGTAATTTTGCTAGGCAAACTTATTTAATTGAATTTGATTTAATTACGTCGCAACGGAAAATTCGTTAATTCGGAATTAGCGAATTCGAGCCAGGAAGTGTTTGCGGGCCAACTCGCATTTCGAATTCAAGTGTGGCCCACAAGTCACATCACGCGTCACATCACACATCATTCAAATGATAGATGTCTTGTCACTTTGAGTGATTGACAACCAGTCACTATTCATGAGTGATGTGAGTTGTTGGATTGCATTTATTGCAATTTTGCCTCCAAAATTGTCTAAGCTTTTTGGAAAAGCTTTGACTAAATTTTGGTATATGTTTATTAGGTTTTTGGAAAACCAGATAGACAACACCCACTCTCCTCTTTCTCTCTCACACAATCGGCCAAGGGCCAAAACTTCTTCTTTCTCCATTTTTTTGGCTAGGCCGAAAATAACAAGAAGTAAATGGAAGATTTGTGGCAAATCTTTCCAATGCTAGCACATGAAGAGTCATCCAAGGTGATAAGGAAACAAACTCATGAGCATGGAATCACAACACAAAGCTTCGAGCTTGGAGATCCATCCATGGAGTTGACCGAATTTGGAGGAGCACAAAAACAGACCAAAACTGTGAGCTTCAAGGGAGCAAAATTTTTGTTGTTCCTCGCATCGCAAAGCCGATCAATGTAAGTATGATTCCACCATACCTCTTTGAGTATTCACACATATTTCATTGCTTGAAATCAATCTTAGGACTAACCTAGAAACCCAATATTAGATACATTTACTTGTATCTAATTTCTTTTTACTTATTGTTGTTGTTTTCTTATGTATCAGGTTCTCATAAACTATATGAGACGAACCAGAAGCTTTGAACTCCGATCGTTTGACCCGGAGATTGAAAGAACCATCAGACAGTTGAGAAATGAAAGGCGAGAAGGCCAAGAAGCTTTAGTCAACATGGAACCTGAACCTTTGGAGGTTGCACCACCAATACCCATTCGAGACAGAACCATTCCGGTGGTCGACGGCTTCATTTCATGTATTGTACTTCCTCCTTTACCAACAAATGCGTGTGACATCAAAACATACATTCAGATGATTCAGCAGTCAGTGCAGTTTGAAGGAAAAGCAACTGAAGATCCTAATACCCACATCAGCAACTTCCTGGAAGTTTGTGGCACTTTCAATTACAACCGAGAAGCTGAAGAAGCAGTGAGACTGCGGGTTTTTCCATACTCCTTGAAAGACAGAGCTAAAACTTGGCTACATTCACTACCAGCAGGTTCTATCACAACTTGGAACACTTTAGCCACCAAATTTCTTGCAAAGTACTTTCCACCAGCCAGAACTGGAAAGCTGAGGAATGACATCACATCCTTTGTGCAACAAGACTCGGAAACTCTCTACGAAGCTTGGGAAAGGTACAAAGATTTGCTCTGGAAATGTCTTTACCATGAGATTCCAAAATGGCTTCAAGTCCAAACTTTCTATAATGGACTTTCTGGACTGATGAGAACCACAATTGATGCTGCTGCTAGAGGAGCTTTGATGGCAAAAGGAGAAGATCAAGCCTGAGACCTAATCGAAGAAATGGCCAACAACAATTCCTTCTGGCCAACAAAAAGGAGCATGATACAAAGAATTACAGGAATTTATGAAAGTAGAGCCAATACAGCAGTCAATGCCAAGCTGGATCAGATATGCAAATTCATGGAGACTCTCAGCACTGGATCCACAAGTTCACCATATGGAGGAGCACCAGAACCAAACCAACTTGAAGCGACGGTGAATTATGTCAACAATTTCAACAGACAGTCTCCAACACCTACAACCCAGGATGGAGGAATCATCCCAATTTTTCATGGAGCAACAATTTAGGGCAAAAGAATTTTCCACCACCTGGATTCCAGCAACAGAACAAAAGCCAGGAGTTTGAAAAAGAACCAGAAATGAAAGAATGGATTACAGAGATGTTCAAAAAGTAACAAGCAGTATATGATGCTATATTTCAAAGCCAATCTGCTTCCATCAAAGCATAGAGAATCAAATTGGACAACTTGCCAATGCTCAGAGTTACAGACCGCCGGGTAATCTTCCCAGCAACACAGAACCAAATCCAAGGAACCGTGGGAAGGAGCAATGCCAAGCCATTACTTTGAAAAGCGGTACTGAAATCAATAAAGATGTTGGAATCAAGGCAACAATTGAAGAACTTCCAAAATATGCAGTTCCACAGATGGAGGGAAAATAAGCAAAGGAAAAAGAAAAAAGATCAGATCATTCCATCTCCATCTTTTCCTCAGCGACTTCAGAAAAACAAACTGGACAAGCAGTTTGCTCGTTTCTTGGAGGTTTTCAAAAATTTGCACATCAACATCCCATTTGCAGAAGCCTTGGAAGAAATGCCCAGCTATGTCAAATTCATGAAAGATATTCTTTCACGAAAATGGAGATTGGGAGACTACGAGACAATATCATTAACGGAAGAATGCAGTGCAATCATTCAGAGGAAACTTCCTTGAAGTTGAAAGATCCTGGCAGTTTCACTATCTCATGCACCATTGGAGAACATTACATCGGTAAAGCTTTATGTGATTTAGGTGCTAGTGTTAACTTGATGCCTTTTTCTATTTACAGGAAACTGCAAATTGGAGAAGTAATGCCTACCTCAGTCTCGTTGCAACTTGCTGATCGAACACTCGCATTTTCAAGAGGTGTTGTTGAAGATGTGCTGGTCAAAGTCGACAAACTCATTCTCCCAGCACATTTTATCATCCTTGATATGGAAGAAGACAAATAAGTACATATCATTCTTGGGAGACCATTTTTGGCTACAGGTAAAACTGTGATTGATGTGCAAAAAAGAGAACTGACCATGAAAGTGCAGGACCAAGAAGTTACCTTTAATGTTTTCAAAGCCATGAAATTCCCGAGCAATGAAAAGGAAGAAGAATGCTTCAGAATTGATGTTGTTGATAGTATCGTTCAAGATACTGAGCCAAATCCCATGGATACACCTGAAGCTTGCATCACCAACATGACTGACAGCGAGTTAGATGCTGAAATCCTGGAATGTATCAACTACCTTGACAAACCATTCCGATTCAAATCAACAACACCAGTTGAAAGTCTGGAACTGCCAAAGAAATATCGAATCAAGCCTTCGATTGAAGAACCACCTCAGTTGGAGCTGAAGTTACTTCCGAACCATCTCAGGTATGCATTTCTTGGAAACTCTTTTGAATTACCTGTTATTATTTCTTCTTCACTAACATTGGAGCAGGAAGAAAAGTTACTGAGAGTATTATGAGAGCACAAAAGAGCCATTGGCTGGACTATAGCAGAAATTCAAGGCATTAGTCCATCATTTCGCATGCATAAGATTCTGATGAATGATGAGTACAAACCCACAGTGGAGCATCAACAGAGACTCAATCCAATCATGAAGGAAGTCGTGAAGAAAGAAATCATCAAATGGTTGGATGCTGGCATCATTTACGCCATCTCAGATAGCACTTGGGTTAGTCCTATGCAGTGTGTGCCGAAGAAAGGAGGAATCACTGTGGTTACCAATGAAAAGAACGAGCTAATTCCAACCAGAACGGTGACTAGATGGAGAGTATGCATGGACTACCGAAAGCTGAACAAAGCCACGAGAAATGACCATTTTCTGCTACCATTCATTGACCAGATGTTGGACAGACTGACGGGACATGAGTTCTATTACTTTCTGGATGGATATTCAGGATACAATCAGATTGCCATCGCCCCAGAAGATCAGGAGAAAACCACATTTACATGTCCTTATGGTACTTTTACTTTCCGCTAAATGCCATTTGGATTATGTAATGCCCCCGCTACATTTCAGCGTTGCATGATGGCCATCTTCTCAAACATGTTGGAGCAGATTATGGAGGTTTTTATGGATGACTTTTCTGTGTTTGGAGATTCTTTTGACCACTGCTTGCAAAATTTGGAACAAGTGTTACAAAGGTGCGAAGATACAAACATGATACTCAATAGGGAGAAATGTCATTTCATGGTATAGGAAGGCATTGTTCTTGGACACCGGATCTCACAAAAGGGAATCGAGGTAGACAAAGCAAAGATTGAAACAATTGAAAAACTACCTTCGCCGACATCTGTCAAATGGATTCGAAGCTTTCTCGGACATGCGGGTTTTTACAGGAGATTTATCAAAGACTTTTCCAAGATTGCTAAACCTCTGTGCAATCTTCTGGAGAAGGATGTGCCTTTCAACTTCACCAAAGAATGCCAGGAAGCTTTTGAGATCTTAAAACAAAAGCTGATTTCTGCCCCCATCATTGTAGCACCAGACTGGACCCTTCCATTCGAGGTGATGTGCGATGCTAGTGATTTTGCTGTAGGTACAGTTTTGGGACAACGCAAAGCAAAGATTTTCCACACCATTTACTACTCCAGAAGAACTTTGAATGAAGCTCAACTCAACTCCACAACCACCGAAAAAGAGTTGCTCGCAGTTGTGTATGTTTTTGACAAATTCCGCTTCTATCTACTGGGTCCCAAAGTGGTGGTCTACACAGATCATTCAGCAATCAAATATCTGATCACAAAGAAAGATGACAAACCCAGATTGATCTGTTGGATACTTCTTCTGCAAGAATTTGACGTGGAAATTCAAGACAGGAAAGGGACAGAGAACCAGGTGGCAGATCATTTATCGAGACTCGAGAATGGAGAAACAGCTGGCAAAGAACTGATAATCAAAGAAAATTTTTCCAGATGAACAGCTATTTTCCATGAAACAGCAAGATGCCCCTTGATATGCTGACTATGTCAATTTCATTGTATTAGGAAAATGGCCATTGGAATGGACAACTCAGTAACGAAAGAAGTTCTTCAAAGAAGTCAAGCATTATGTCTGGGATGAGCCGTACCTGTTAAAACGTTGTGCTGATCAACTACTAAGACGGTGTGTTCCACATGAGGAAGTCAATAGTGTTTTGCAGCACTGTCATTCATCACCATATGGCAGACACTTCAGCGAAAACAAAACTGCAGCCAAAGTCCTACAATCAGGTTTTTTCTGGCCCACTCTTTTTAAAGATGCTTATCTTTTTGCTCTTCAATGTGACAGGTGCCAGAGAACGGGGAATATTTCTAGGAGAAATGAAGGACCATTGGAAAACATTCTGAAAGTGGAGATATTCGATGTGTGGGGTATAGATTTCATGGGACCCTTTGTTCCATCATTCGGAAACATGTACATCCTGGTTGCTGTAGACTACGTCTCCAAATGGGTCGAAGCAATTTCATTGTCATCCAATGATTCAAAAGTGGTGATCCAATTCCTGAAAAAGAACATTTTCACTCGGTTCGGAACACCTCGTGCAATCATCAGCGATGGTGGCACACATTTCTACAACAGATACTTCGATGCACTCATATCCAAATACGGAGTTACTCACAAGGTTTCCACTACTTACCATCCACAGTCAAATGGACAGGTTGAGGTTTCAAACAGGGAGATCAAAAGAATCTTAGAGAGAACCGTTGGATCAACAAGGAAAGACTGGTCTATAAAACTAGATGATGCATTATGGGCCTACCGAACAGCTTACAAGACACCCATTGGTATGTCCCCATATCGATTGGTGTTTGGGAAAGCATGTCATCTGCCAGTTGAGCTTGAACACAAGGCGTACTGGGCACTGAAGAAGTTGAATCTTGATTCACAAGCTGCATGAGAGAAACGACTTCACCAACTCAACGAATTGGAGGAGTTTCGTCTACAAGCTTATGAGAATGCCAGATTGTACAAAGAAAAGACCAAGAAATGGCATGACCGAAAAATAATGCACAGACAATTGGAACCAAGGCAGCATGTGTTGTTGTACAACTCAAGGTTGAAACTTTTCCCTGGAAAGTTGAAATCAAGATGGTCAGGTCCATTTGTCATCACTCAGGTTTTACCATATGTAACTGTTGAGCTACTGGATCTCAACACCAACAACATATTCAAGGTTAACAGTCAGCGTGTCAAGTACCACTGGGGAGAATCATTTGAGCGATAAAAAGAAAGTGTCACACTTTCAGATCCAGCCTAACGTTCGAGAAGTCACGTCTAGCTGACGACTTTAAACTTAGCGCTCGCAGGGAGGCAACCCATGCAATTTGTGTATATATTGTGATTTAGTGTGTTTTATTTTTATATGTTTAATTTTTGCAGGATAAGTCATTTCAGGATGGAAGAAGTTCTCGCAAATGTTCACAAGCAATTTCCTTCTCTCCCTAAAAAATCTCTGATGAAAGTTTACAAAGCTCGCTTGGAACGGATGAGACTACTGATGATCAAAGGTATTCCAACTGACATTCGTTGGATTATTGAAGCATGGGTCCGATTGACAGGTGAGTCTTCTGACTCTTTTATTTCACATCTGCCTGGTTTAGGAAGGAGCACATATGCTAAAAAGAGAAGAGCCAAAAGAATATGTGTTTGTTATAAATGTGCTCATATGTTTTGTGATACTCGTTTTCGTTCTTTAGGAATGGTGTCTGATAACCGTAAAGATAAGATTAATTTCATTAGGGATGACTTGAGTAAGGAGTCTTTGGATGATATATCTAAAACTCATGAGACACATCCCAGTGGATATGTGTATCATGAAATTCGTGTGTTATATGCACAATTTCAAAGAGAAAGACAACAGTTAAGTCTCGGGAATCTGACTCAAAAAGACCCTGTTTACCAATTTATAAGAAAATTGGATGGGAAGCTTGTCCCTGACGCATAGACGTCAATCAAGACGCTACTTTTCTTGTACATATTATATCTATTTGTCTTTTCCTAATAATTGTAATTTGTTTTGTTGTTTTCTTTTATTTTCTACGACATGATCCAGACCTTTTTGACTATCACGATTTATTTCACTGTTAACTAATAATTGTCATTTGGCAGGTACTATTGCTATTATTTTACTCACCATTTTTCAGGTGTTATAAATTCAACTCATCATTGCACTTTTGAAGACATCCAGAGTAAAACATGGAAGCCACTTCAAGAAGACGAGTTGAAAACATCTGTGTGTTTTGCGGTACTAGTGTTGGTGTTAAGCCACAATACGTAGAAGCAGCACATGAATTGGGTCGAGTCTTAGCTGCAAGGAATATGCACTTAGTAAATGGCGGAGGCAATCTTGGACTTATGGGGATCGTTTCAAAAGCTGTACAGGAAGGAGGCAGTCACGTTTTGGGAATCATCCCAAAACCCTTGGCGGAGGGAAATCTTATTGGACCATCAAATGGAGATGAACTAATCGTGCCAGGTATGTCTGAACGACTGGTAGAAATGATTAACCGTGCTGATGCTTTTATTATTTTGCCAGGTGGCTTGGGTACATTGGAGGAAATTTTTACAGTGTTATCTTGGGCGAACCTGAACATACACTAGAAACCGCTTGGAATGTACAACGTTGAAGGATTTTATGATTTTCTTTGTGTGTTTCTTGATGATGCCCGGAAAAATGGGTTTGTGTCAAAACCTTTAAAAGAACTCATCTTCACTGCCAGAAGTGCTCCGGATCTAATTGACCAAATCTTAGCCTATGAACCACAAATTGACCCTATCCTTTCAAAGATAAATTGGTTCGAGGACGATCGTGGTAAGAGGCGTCGGATTAATCTGGATCTTAACCTTTAACTTTTCGTGTAGAATTTCAGTTAACCAGGTACTATCTTCTAAACTCTTCTTCTACTGTTTAAGACATTGGGGACAATGTCACATTTAGGTTTGGGGGATGAAATTAGTTGATCAGTATCTTATTTTTAGTTGTGTGTTGTTTTCATTTTTAGTCCAAAATTTTTCGAAAAATACAAACAAATTGAAAATTTTTCAAAAATTACAAAAATATTTTGCGTTTTTATTTTGACTAAAAAGGTGAAATTGGTGAGAGATAGCTGAGTAAAGAGTTTCCACTCCTGAGACGTATCTCAAACCTATTTCGGAACAAGTTAATTTTTGTTTATTTCCTTTTGAATTATTTAATTTGTGAATTCTCCATAATACTAACTAAAATGGATCTTCATATGCTCAGTTGGCAGGTATTATCAACATGCATGGTAACATACAGACATGAGTTATAATTGAAAAGTTTGTAATATTCAGTGCTCTAGTTTAATTGGAGGAAGCATCTATGTAAAGCATTGGAGTAAAAAAAATAAAAAAAAACGTCTGAGATCCGAGTTATTAAGTCTGTAAGGGTGTTTTCACACCTAGTGCCCTAAAGCCAACTGGTTTGGGAGTAACTAGCCCAAAGCTCGGTACATGGATCGAAAGATGCTGCAAAAATATATATATCTGAAGTCTGAGTAATTAAGTCCGTAGGGGTGTCTTAACACCTGGTGCCCTAAAGCCAACTAGTTTGGGAGCCACCGACCCAACACTCGCTACATAGATGAAAGATATTGTATATAAATAAATAAATCAAAAATCAAAGAAAAAAATCAGAAAAATTATTCCATTGCTGCAAAAAGGTGTCAATTCTGATAAACCTTTATGACAAAAATATTACTCTTTTATCAACTGCACTTGTGACTGTTGTGGGAAAAAAAGAGTTGATTAAACCCTTTTGCTGAGTCGCGACACAAACCATTTCGCGTCGTGACACAGAGCTACGCGTCGCGACTCCCAGATTCCCACGTCGCGATGCGTCTTCCTTCACGTTCATCATGCTCTCAGCATTTTGGGTGGCGTCGCGACTCCCAAGCACTTGCGTCGCGACGCCTAGACCCGATTCATACTAAAACTTTTTTTTCTCCGTTTCGGAGCTTTCGACGTTTTTTCCTACAGACTCTTATCAGAATATCGTTTTACATAAAAATATTTTAAAATACACATATCCTTGATATCCACGGGTTAGGCCTATTTTCGCTGCCCAGGGAACCAATCCGACCCTAGGGGTTCCACAGCTGCCCCAACAGAATGGTATCAGAGCAAAGGCTTAACCACACAACACATGTTTTGAATATGTGCCATAGTAATTTTAATTTAATTATGCATAAGACATATTGGATATGTATTGGATATGTTTTAAATTAAAATTTTGACATAATTAAGTTAATGACTTGATTGTCATAAATCTCCCGTGATTAGGTGATTACTTTATTTAAGTAATAGTATTAATAATGTTGGAGCATTATTGGATGGTCCGTCTTGTCAGTACGGAGATGAATGGGTTCTTACTACTTATATCCAATATCGTCATTAGTGTGAGGGTATAAGTGTTCGGAACTTAGGTCGCTCCGGTAAAACATTAGATGTAGTGTGATTAGTTAACATAGTCACCCAATATCGTCATTAGTGTGAGGGTGTACATACGAAGCTCATTAGTGCACATTGACAAGTATACACCTAGAACACGTCTTAATCACTCGTCTGAATGTGATTGACCTTGCAGGTTTACCTAATGAGTTTACAAAGGCCAATATCGTCATTAGTGTGAGGCTGAAATAAATATCATGGGATCCACTTCCCGCTATGAAATTTTGATAGTCAAATTTCTATTTTCCCGTTATAGGAGATTACAATATTACGTAAAGTAGTGAGAAAGCACTAATAGATTTAAAATTCCATAATCAATTATGCAGAACCCTCATGTATGCTTTGTATTTTTCCAATTATTGACATCTCATTAGCCTTAGATATAAATAGTAGATGAGTGTTAGACACTGGCAGTCCTACTCATATTTGCAATTCCCTGCAGGAAATGAGGGTTAGAATAAGGCTGAATAAAGGAGAGACCCAGCTTAGAGTTGGCAAATGTGATACATTGGATGTCAAGGCCATATGAGCAGTTGTTATAGATCTCCCAAATGGATGTAAATTAGATTTACATGATTGTTATTATGTTCCCTGAATTATCAGACAAATAATATCACTGCCAATATTAGATAAAGAAGGATATAAAATAAACATTGAGGATGAAAATTTAAGTTTATATGATAAAGATAATTTATTGAAATGTGAATGTTCTTTATCAAACGGTCACTATGTTTTGGAAACATGTAGATATGTCTTTGATATAGAGAAAAATACAAGTAGGAAGTCTGAATTAAATAATACTGAATTATAGCATATGATTTTGGGCCACATAGGTGTTAGACGTCTATCCAAATTGGTAAAGAATGGTTTGATTGAAAATCTTACCTTAGATCCTTATCCGATTTGTGAGTCATATATACAAGGAAATATGACAAAGGCCCCATTTCAAGGTGCTGGACACCATGCTGGAGATTTATTGGAGCTAATACGCAACGATATTTTTGGTCCATTAAATCATGCCGCTCATGATGGTTCCACATACTTTGTGACTTTCATAGATGACAAGTCTAGATATGGATATGTCCATCTGATGAAACATAAGTCAGAAACATTTGACAAGTTCAAAATATTCCGGAATAAAGTAGAAAAACAAACCTGTAAATTCATCAAGTGACTTAGATCAGATCAAGGTGGTGAATACATGAGTGAAGAATTCAAAAATTATTTAAGGGAGAATGGAAATCTTGCCCAATATAGCCCACTAGGAACACCACAACACAATGGTGTGTTTGAACGAAGAAATCGTACTTTTTTGGATATGGTGCAATCCATGATGAGCTATACAGATCTTTCTTATTACCTTTGGGGTTACGCTTTACAAACTGTTGCCTACATACTTAATAGGGATCCATCAAAAAATATTTCTACGACCCCCTATCAGATATGGTTCGGTAGAAATCTAAGACTTAGACATTTAAAGATTTTGGGTTGTCCTGCATACGTTAGAATTATGCAGCGGGATAAACTATCACCTATAGGGTATAAATCTAGGTTCATTGGATATCCTGATAATTCTATGGGATATCAATTCTACGATTCCGAGCAACGAAATGTATTTTTTATTCGCTTTGCAACTTTTCTTGAAAAGCACTTTTTGAGAGAAAGTGAGAATTGTAGAGAGATTAAACTTGATGAGTTTGATCCCAACATTAAGGAACCTGAGATGGAACCAGAGATCCAATTAGATGAAGGATCTACAACACAGGTTCTATGTAAGTCGAATAGAATATAAAGGCCTCATGAGAGATTATTTTTAACATCTGATGTGAGCCTTGATGTTCTCCTCTTGGAGGAAACAGATTTCACTACGTATAAAGAAGCAATATTGGATATCAATTTGGGAAAATGATAGGAAGCCATGAAATCTGAAATGGATTCAATGCATGCCAATCAAGTCTGGGACTTAGTTGAACTTTCTGAAGGAGTTAAACTTATTGGTTGTAAATGGGTTTACAAAAGGAAACGAGGGCCTAATAGAAAGGTGGAAACCTTTAAGGCCCGATAGGTAGCGAAATGTTACACTCAATGTCCTGGGATTGACTATGAGAAAATTTTTTCACCAGTAGCCATGCTAAAATCCATTAGGATTCTTTTAGCTGTTGTTGCATATCACGACTATGAGATATGACAGATAGATGTGAAAACCGCTTTCCTAAATGGATTCCTTGAAGAGGATATCTATATGGAACAACCAGAGAGTTTCGTATCAACTGAGACTTCAAACTTGGTTTGTAAGTTCCAAAAGTCTATTTATGGACTTAAACAGGCATCCCGAAGCTGGAATCGTCATTTTGATGAGATAATTAGATTATCTGGATTCATCAAGAACGAGGAAGAACCATGTGTTTATAAGAAAGTGAGTAGGAGTATGACAGTTTTCGTAGTCTTGTATGTAGATGACATCCTTATCATATGAAATGATATAGAGATGATGAAAAGTATGAAAGCATACATTTGCAAGAACTTCTCCATGAAAGATATGGGTGAAGCTTAATATATACTAGATATAAGGCTCTACCGGGATAGAGTTAGGAATCTTATAGGGTTGTCACAATCGACGTACATAGATAAGATATTAGAAAGGTACGGTTTTACCAACTGCAAGGCAGCAAATGTACCTTTCCGATACGACATACATCTTTCGAAGAAAATAACACCTCAGACTGAGGAAGAGAGAGTTAAGATGTCTAACTTGACATATGCTTCTTGCATTAAAAGCATAATGTATGCAATGCTATGTACTAGACCTGACATCATTTTCGGCGTCAGTGTGACCATCCGATATCAATCTGATCCAGGTAATGATCATTGGATAGCCGTGAAACATATCCTAAAATATCTTAAAGGCACCAAAGATAAGTTTCTGATATATGGAGAAAATGAGCTACAAGTTAAGGGTTATACAGACTCCGACTTATAGGGAGATCCAAATGATAGAAAATCTACATCAGGATACATTTTTACCCTTAAAAGTGGTGTTGTTAGTTGGCGATGTTCAAAGAAAGACTCAACAGCTGATTCCACCACTTAGGCGAAATTTATAGCGGCTTCAAAAGCTGCTAAAAAAGCTATTTGGATTAAAACTTTTACCACATAACTTGGCGTTGTGCCTAATATTGCGGATTCAATCACATTGTACTCTGATAATAACGGAGCCATCACGCAGACTAAGGAGCCGAGGACGCATTCAAAGTCTAAACATGTGGAAATGAAATACCGCGTAATTAGAGAGATAATTGAACGAAAGGACATAGTGGTCTTGAAGGTTCAAGGACAAGACAACATAACAGACCCGCTTACAAATGTCTTACCTCCTAAGTTATTTGATAAACATATGGAGGTGATGGGACTACGGTACCATCCAGATTGGCACTAAGTAGGTGGGAGTTTGATGGAGTTGGTGCTTGGAGTGCTAATCTGATTTGTACATTTTATTATTTATTAATAAAATAACTACATTTTTCATTTTATACATTTTAATGGTATTGTCATTATGCATATTAGATTGATGTACAAATATGCTAAGAATGACATCGACCTTAAAATAGTCTTGACACTAGGTGTAAACTATTCTTAAAGTAAATATTCATAGTTGTTGGTTTTGGAATACGGTCGAATTCCTATAATCTAGAAGACTAGCACATGTCGTATATTGAAATTGGAGTTCCATTGGTTTAACTTGATGTACCATGAGTTTTGGAAACTCGTATAGACATGTGGGTATTCGTTGAAGCGAATACTGAATACTCATAGGTGATTCCTAATAGTTGGAAGTACACACCACCGTCAATAGGAATCTCCTCGAGTCGAGTAGCATATGTAATCCTTTGACTATAGGATAGCATTGATTTTGTGTGAGATCATCCACACTTTGATGCCATGTATGTCATAAACATTTCATGGTCTGGCCTCTAGATGTTCGTTGGGTGTGGAGTGATCCACTCAGTAATCAAGTGTGAAGCAATATATGATCTGTCGACCCGTATGTGTACCATAAGGGGTTTAAGTATCTATGTAAGTAAAGTCACGATTCTTAAAGACTTTGGCCAAAGCCAATCACCTAGGGTGGATCGCATCAGTTGTAAAGAATCGTGAACATATCGACATGAGATGTGCGCCTTGGAAACTTGATGGTGTATTCTATGTTTCCTAAGCACAACTCGGATAGCCTACGATAGAGGGATTGTTAAACATATGTGATGACCTCGACTTGTATAGTTCAGAAAGGTTGTTCGTGTTCTTCGCGAATTCGGAGTTGGCCGAATTATGTACATATTAGCTAGGCTTATATGACGAACGTGTCTGAACTTAGAAAGTCTCAATATGAAGTGTACTCGTTGAGCAATTGGATAGCCGATTTATTTTGATAAAAGATAATATATGATATTATAATTATCAACTAAGATAATCAAATGTTATTGGATAACATTGATTATTTACTTTGACCTAATTGGATTAATTGGATTAATTCAATAATTACACAAGGGCTTAATTGTAAAATCATAATTATATCTACCATTTGAGGATATTATGGTAATTATAAGTATGTAATAATATATGGTTTTGACTTGATTTAATTGGATTAAATCAAAGTGGAAAACATTTAACTATTCAATTTCCTAATCATTGGCTTGATTTAATTCGATTAAATCAAAGTGAGAGACAATGGAGATTAGTCACACCTAATTACACATATTTGGACAAATTGGATTAAGACCACTTAAAAGTTGATTACAATTTTTATTAATAAAAAATTACATAAGTTTTGCTATAAATAGCAAACTCAAGGAAGGTTTTAATTACAAGTACATGAACAAGTATAAGCATACGCAAAAGTTTGAGTAAGCTATACACAAGTAATTCTTGAGAGATTAGCCTAAGTTAGAGAAATGTTTAGAGAAGCTTGTGAGGTGTCTAAAATATTTCATTTAGGAGAAATCAAGATTAGATCTTGAAGTGAAACTTGCTAGCATTGTAAATCAAAGTTGGATCTTGAAGTCAAGCTTACACACCTTGTAGGTTCTCCAACAATTTCAACAAATGAGAAGTAGATTGGATCTTGCATCAAGCTTACTAGGTAATGTTTGATCTTCTCTTAAGCTATGTTCATTTTTGTATTAGATGCATGATCACATAGATTAATGTTGATTAAACATCCGGAAGTTTGTTATGTGCAATTATTAAAGTCATTTTCAAAAAAAAAATGAAAATTGTCAAACTTCCACCAAACATGTTTTGGTGCCATGTTTGGTGGAGAAATTGGTG
Source organism: Zanthoxylum bungeanum (assembly GCA_019454045.1). Taxonomy (NCBI): domain Eukaryota; kingdom Viridiplantae; phylum Streptophyta; class Magnoliopsida; order Sapindales; family Rutaceae; genus Zanthoxylum; species Zanthoxylum bungeanum. The sequence goes on along the minus strand of SKCR01043301.1, from coordinate 14,966 downwards.
GAGGAAAAATTTTACCTATAAATATCAAGCCATTTAATTAGTAAATTTCATACTTTCCTTGAGGTTTCTAATAAAGAACTTGAGGATTGTATCTTGTGTGTTTATTTTATGTATTTTTATTTTTAGTAGTAATAATAGTTTGTGTGTTTTTACTTTCTTTTATGTTTAGTAATTAATTTTCGTTGGGGAAGGGTGAAACCTTTAATATGATAAGGTAGATTAATCTCACTTAATTTATAATATGGAAATTATAATCTAATAATATGGATTAATGTTGCACCACCTACATGACTGGTTTTATTTATTTGACATAATGTGACACCGCCTATATGGTCGGTCTTTAGGTGACAGATGATTACCGCCTATATGGCTGGTTTATGGACACATAATAACACCACCTTTTATGGCTGGTTTAACTTAATTGGATAACACTAACAATTTCTATATTATAATAAAGTGAGATTTCTACATTTGAAATATTAAAGGCGGATCCCATAACCCCATCATTTTATTTTTATCCTAGGGAAGTGATGAAGCACAATATTCACAAGTTTAATAATTACTTTTCTTTATATTATGGGTAATACTTTACGCTTGTTTATTGAATCTTAATCTTAATGTTTCTTGTTGCCTGATCACCAATAAGATTGATGTGGTAAACTTAAAATGAACTTGGAAAAAAGATTTTAAGTTCCAGTCTTAGATTCAATAGCTCACGATCTCATCTTAGGGTAGATGTCCATTAGGTAGATTTCCTTACATGATAAACATATACATGTCGGGCAGGGGTAGCCACAATTGGAACTTGAACTTAATGAATTCAGGTAACTTGGTTAACATAGACATATGATTAGTTGAGTTATTTGGGCGTTTGCATCTGACCATCATAAGAGCCTTTTGCGTATCTTCGTGTTCCAGGTTAGCAGACTGATTTATTATACATATATAAGAGAATCAAATCATCATTAGAATAATATTGTGTGGAATCACAACCCTATATATTTGTGTCTTTTGTTTATTTTCCTCAGTATTTTCTTTTGTGTTTTTATTTATTTAGCAAATCCACATTCAACCAATCAATCGAGCAATCATTCCCTTCTCCCTTTAATTAGATACCCGTAAATAAATAGTATCAATAATTAATAACAACAGTAGAAATTAAGTCCTCGTGGGATCGATATTTTTATACTACTTGAGCGATACGTGCGCTTGTGTTACGTGTGTGATTTCACCGATCATATAGCATACATAATAGTTTCAATACAAGAACCATCATTCTAACTCTTTTTTCCTCAGTCCGAGGTGCCATTTTCTTCGAAAGATGTATGTCGTATCAGAAAGTACATTTACGGCCTTGCAATTGGAAAAAACTATATCTTTCTAATATTTTATCTATGTACGTGGATTGCGACAGTCCTATAAGCTTCATAACTCTATCCCGGTATAGCCTTATTCCCAATATATAGGAAGCTTCACCCATGTCTTGTTAGGGATATGCCCTAGAACCAATCATGTCATACGGTTCAGGGGTGTTATCCTTATATAAATATAATCTTCTAATTAGTCGTAAATTAGTTTACGATTAATATAATGGCAATCTTATTGCATTTTTCATCTGTTCATTCAGTTGCTATCTTATGATTGATGCAAAATGAGATCCTGTGATGTATTTCGTGTCAAGATTTATCTGCAAAAAGTTATAGATGTGAGTACATATTTTTTATTTAAATACATCCAAATCTGTTCCCGGTGGAGATGATGTCATCATGGATGATCACATCACATGACTGACATATTTTTTATGCTGCCATAAGAAGAATTGCTACCATTCTAGGATTCATATGGCAACTTTTGAGGTCTTATATGGGCGGAAATATAGATCCCCGGTGGGATGGTTCAATGTGGGAGAATCCAAATTGTTAGGCCCAGATTTAGTTCAAGATTCGTTAGAAAAAAAGTGAAGTTGATTAGGGAGAAACTCGAAACTACACAAAGTAGACATAAGTCCTACGCTAATCATAGGCGGAGGGATCTTGAGTTCCAGGTCAGAGATTACGTTTTTCTAAGAGTTTAACCATTCAAAGGAGTCGTGAGGTTCGACAAGAAGGGTAAATTAAGCCCGTGATACATTGGAACTTTCCAGATCCTTAGAAGGGTTTGATGAAGAGATTATGAGCTTGTGCTCCCACCCAACATGGATAAAGTACACCTGGTGTTCCATGTGTCGATGATAAGGAAATACATCCCTAATAAATCTCATATTTTGGAGCAGCAGGTCTTGGATTTGGGACGGGACTTGTCGTATCGAGAGCAGCCTATGGCTATTGTAGAAAGAGATGTGAGAAAACTTCGTTCGAAGTTATACCGTCTGTAAAATTTGTTTGGCAATACCACAGGGATCGCGAAGCGACGTGGGAGTCGGAAGATGTCATGCGTCGGCAATATCCGCATTTATTCGATTTCGTTCAGTACTCATACCTTTCTTCTTTTCTTTTCTTTTGTGCAAATTTTGAATTCGAGGACGAATTCTTTTACGGGGAGATAATTTATTAACTCTTAAAATTTTAACCTGCTTCAATCTGGATTTTTTCGAGTGAATTCGATAGTGACGGATGGACAATTTAATTTTTGTGGATGTTAAAGTTTGAGGTCAATTAGTGGTGGATATTTAAGTGTACATGAATTAAGGAATAAACTTGAGTTAAGTGGTATATTATTTTATTATATCTAGATTTTCTTTAACCATTTAAATAATGAAAAAATATCCTCTCTCTCCTTTTAATTTACCCATGTTTTCTCCATTCTTTCTCTCATTTTTGCTCAAGTTTTAAGCTCCATCATCTACCATTTTCATTACTCTAGCCTCCTAAATAGTGTGCGTGTTCCCATGTGTAAGAAAAATCAAGCCCTAACCTTCCCCCCTCCATGAACGAACTCTAGCATTTTTGGGGGTTCTTGGCACTTTGATTTTTTGTTAAGGTAATACACCTCACTCCCTTGTTTCTTTTGCTTAGCAGCTTAGTAATTCTAATTGATTATGTTGATTAAGCTCTTATAATGATATGGCATGAAGGGAATGAACTTTTTTGAACCTTGATAGGGAGGGTGTATTCGACCATATGGTTTTTTTTGGAAGTGGTGTTGAAATTGGGAAAATAATGGCATGTTTTGGTTGATGTTTTGACACTTGGTGATGTTATTATACTTGATTGGTGTTTAGGAGAAGGACTTAGTATATGTATTACAAAGTGAATAATTGTGAAGGACTTAAAGGTCATAGGTTCGGCCATGGAGAAGGTGTGAGGAGGTATTGTAATGTTTAACCAATAGGGGTAGTGTGACATAGTGTAATGTTATTTTCTACATTTGTAAACTAAAAGAATTCGACTGTGCTTAATAACTTAACCTCTTGTATCATTGGTTGTGACCTTTCTTATTTTCATCCAAGAGATAACTAAATCAATTTAGTTATCTCTTGGAGGTCTAACCGTAGCTATTATTGGCCTTAGGAATGCTAAGTCGGCTATCTTACGATAGAACAGTCTTGTCACAGTTTACTTTCAATTCTAAAAGTTTGCTAGAATATAAATCTCATAAAATCTTATTTGTTGTAAATCGCCAGCCTGACACACCACTCGCTTCGCAATAATCATCAGCTTTCTGATTCGCAGTGAGTGGATACCTCTGTTTTATGTTCTTATGATATTTTTTATTTATGTTTTTATTGATACTTTGAATTTGATGGTTTAAAAGTGTTTTGAGAAAATGATTCTGATAACTTACTTTATATTATTTGATGTGATTGAATATGATATATTTCTGTCACAGAGCCTGTATGACACTTTATTGTTTTTTAAAACCTCTGTGACACCTGTTCTGGGGTCTTGACCATTAGAAAATGGCTGACTCACTATCCTCTGTCGACATGGTCATGTTCGTACATTGTCCAGTCTAGCGCGCGCGACCCGAGTAATGGACACTTGTATGGTTTTCCGACAAACTATTTGAAAGGAAAATATATATATATGATTTGTACATGTTTTGATTTTGTTTTCTTTTGGTATCTACTCACTAAGTCCCTTAGACTCACCCCCACAGCTTCTGAGTCTGTTTTGCAAGATCCTCCATAACTTTCATTGAGACTTTCTTTGGATTTGGTGTGGAGACTTCGGCTTGAATGTTCAATATTATGTATTTGCAAGTCACCTAGGGGTTCTATTTGTATTGTAAATGGATTAGTTTGGGTCTTGTGTATTTTGTGTTTTGAGCACATATAGCTCACTTGTGTATGTAGTACGGAGTTATGCATTGTATGGAATTGTGGACATATACTTGTTATGATATGACACAGAGCCCTTTTTAATCATATGTGGGAAAAATCAACATGAGTAGGTCCTACATCTCAAGTGTTTTGTTATGAGTCTGGATTTTGGTCTATTAGGCTGAATGAGGCTGGTTACACCAGTCTCCTGCCGATAACACTCTGATTTTCTTGAGGTGTTATATATCGATTGTTCAATTTTTAAGTCAATGGAATAAACTTAATTTCGTTTCACCAATACAACTTCGATATTTACCCTGTCTCATTAACAAGTGAGGTGAAGTGTTGGTTTACAGTTTCAACATTTTTCTTGACAATATGGCTTATATCCCATAACTGGATCGCGGTTTGATTTACCGATTTCACCGATTTGAGTAACACTTTGATTTTTAGAATTCAATCGGACCGGATTCAATGCCGATTCCCCATTTTTCAGTCTGGTTTTAATAACTACGGTTTCAATCCATTTCGTTTGGATATGAATTGGTACTTTCATGAACGGCTTTGATTCTTTTGCGCATAATTTCAACTTGGACCATTAAAATACTCAACTATTCATTGGCTCTCCTGAAGTTCCTGCTTCGGGCGGCAATACAATTGACTTTCACATATTTACAACCCAAAAAAAAAAACAGACTTTAATTACACTAAATTAATTATAAAAACATATTATTAATGAATAAATCAACTCAAATTGAAAATAATTTAAATCCACGAGCTTTACAACATATAAAGAGGAAAATTTTACTAAATAATGAACTTAGAAACAACTAATAATTTGAAAAATGGCCGGATTCTAATTGCGAATACTACAGCCAGCCCAACCCCATTGATATTTTATCAACTCAGTTGGGAAGTAATTGTCAATGCAGAGGCCGAATCAGCTTCAGCTTCCAACTTCTTCCAAAGCACCAAAGACGAGAGAAACTCCTGGACCTGCATCCAGTATGTAGGTTTAGCGAGTCAGGATTTTTATAGCAGACTAAAAGCAGAGCCAAAGATTTTTATATAAAGCAGAATTTGCACCTCTGAGGGGTCCCTGAGAGAGTAAAATGCCTTGGTTTCTTTGGGGACTGGAGATACAAGAATTCCATATCCTCTATTCCCTTTTCGTAACACCTGATATATAATCAAGATTTCGTTGCTGTAAGAAATAAGATTGAAAAATAAAGAAAGGGTAATAATTATACCTTGAATGCGTCTTCATCAGTCCTATCATCTCCTATGTAGATTGGGAGCACATCATCACTATTGCTAAGCCCTGTACCGAAGGATATAATAAGATGATCAAACATTGTGAACCGTTAAAAAGGAGATGCTTGTTTTTGTTGAGTGGGAGAATGTTACCGAGAGATTCAAGCAGGAATTCGACTGCTTTACCCTTGTTCCAGTCAATCACAGGACGGACCTCTAAAACCTGATACACATGGAAACCAAGTCCACAAATAAATACCATGTTAAGCATAGAAGAATGAGGAACAAAAAAAAAGGAGTAGTCAGTTTATCCAAATTAAATACCTTCCGCCCGTGAGTTAATCGCAAACGAGGATAGTCATGAAGGATATCATGGACACATTGTGCTATCGTAGGCCAGTTCTGAAGTTACAAGGAACATCATACATCTTACTATTTGTGAGCACAAGAAAAGAGTGTGTGCATACCAAAAGGATAGTGATAATCACCTTCTCATCAACATTACGATAATGTACAGAAGCACAAAACTTGTGGTTCTCAACTTTTGCACCTTTGATGCTTTTAGTGTTCTCAACGAGGGTTCTAAAAACCTGCATAATCATCAAATGAAGAATCAATTATTTCTCAATATATTAGCTTATCCTTCATCTTACACAAAAAATTATGTACCTCATCGATCATAGTTAGAAATTCCCTAGCAGGCTGGAAAAGATTTACTTCTTTGCCCTGCCACATCCAAATTGCGAAGAATCAAAACAACAGACTTAACATAGCATAAAAATTAATGAGAAAAATGGTAGTTTCTTGAGGGCCTCATTATCTCTTACCAGTTGGTCAGTATATTTAATACAGTTTGGATGGTCATCACACACTGTGTGGTTGGCCGGGCCCATAATGTCCATCCCATGACTACCAGCATAATAGAGTTCTGTTAGTCCTACCAACTCATAAACCTGATAAAATACATTAATCAGAGAGACTAAAGGTAGCCAAATAATATATAAAATAAAACGAATGAAAACTAATGCACAAAAATCTTGAAACCCCGAAGGTGGTCTTCTCCATCTACCTTATCACGGCTTCTCCCACTTATAATTGCTGTCGGGAAATACCTAGCAACATTTCTTACAGCAGAGCGCATCTGCAAAACAATGTCCAATTTTAATCGAAGCACAAGGCAGCACAAGATTTCTTTTTAGATAAACTTATTGAGCGAAAATTCTTACACCATCAGACATCATGGCACGATCCGGGTCATCAACAATAGGAGAAAGAGTTCCATCATAATCCAAAAAAATGGCAATCTTCTTTTTATTTGCTTTGCTTGTAATTTTCTCAAAAGATTTTAGTGCTGAGGGATACTTAATCTGCACAGTTGGAACAAAAATGAGAACAATGAGCAGAATCGAATGACTTGATATACAGATTTAAATCCAACAATCATTCACAATGACAATTGCTTACCATCCAGGAGCAGTAAGCAATATCAAAGTCATCTAAACCAACATCCAAATTGAAATCCTTAATTAGCTTCTTACGAGGAGGGGAGGAGGATTTCATGGCATCCAACCATCCATTGGACCTAACATCATCAAACTTTCCAGGCTTTTTCCTTGGAATCGCAATATACTTGCCAGAGAATGTTGCTCCTGGCTGCGAGTAAGGCGACAAACTAGAATGTATGCCTAGTTTTGACTTGTTTAACGGCCTGGAATCAGTAAGAACAGGAGATGCTTGATTTGACTTCAACTCCATTATGTCTGATTACTTGCAAGCTACTTCAAATCTATAAACTAATTGTATGATGCTAGCAGCCAACTAGGTCAAACACAATTTTATCACTTTAATCTGAAAAAAAAAAAAAAAAAAAAAAAATTCTACCCAACCCTTTTATCTATGAAAAACCACCTCTTCAATGTTTTCTTATTACTGCTATTTGGTGAGCAGTCCATCAAGCACAAGCTTCCTGAAAACTGAAGATGAAATAATTATTTTCTAAAATTTCTGCAAAGGAAAACAAAATACATAACATCTTAACATCATTATCTCCATACCTTCTCATCTCCAAATCTATAGCGCATTTATAACAACTGACTAATCATTATTCTTGCAAAAAATCCTCACGATAAAAAGGTATACTGCATCCAAATCAAACCAAAATGCACCTCCTTCCGCCTGTAGAGTAGCATAAAATAGTCCAAAAATCATCATTTTGTTCGCATAATTAATCATATATTTCAGCAAAAAGCCTAACAAGGAAAAAAAAATGAACCCATCTTCTAGGATTTGGTTCTCCTGTTAGTAAACTCTATTGCCCATGCATTTAAGGATATATTATAAATTCCATCGAAATGGAGACCACAAAATGTGAAATCTTTAAAAGAAAAATCATATAATATTAGTTAAATCCTCTACAATTATACTCCACCTTACGCACCATGACATTTGTCACTTCTTATTAATAATTTTCGTCTAGATGCATCTTTGTACCAATAAGAAATTAAAACATGACAAAAATAAAAACGTCAGACTCAGTAGTTTGTCTAGCAGAAGCACAGCACAGCACATTCATCAAAACAAGAAGGTAATTTCACTTTGTAGATCTCATAAATCGCTTTCAAAGTTTCATTAAATTAAAAATATATATATTTAAAATAAACAACGTGAAAACTGAAAGCTTGTTGCATTGAAAAGACAATGCAACTACCAAAACGGTCAAAATTCCAACCATCAACATGAATACATAAATAATTAAATGTAACATTAAAAGGAAAAATAAATTAATTAATGAATCATAGAGCCCAATGGGATGTTGAATCTAAAAATTTATTAAAATGTATCATAAATTTTATTCCCAGCAGAGAATGCGATTGAAATGCCATAAAAATTTCCTTTTTTTAAAGGTTTACATCAAAAGGAAAATGATTATCAAACTTTTTCGATATTTCAACATCTTTACCTACGTTCACAGCAACCGACAAAACAGAAACTTTTATAAATAAATTAAAGAAAAAAAAAAACAAATGCGCCGTCAAAATCATCTTTTTTTTTTCTTTATATAAGCATTTTCACATACGATTCCGGAACATTAATAATGGACCCTTTCTAACCGCTCAACCGAAGCAAAATAAGTACATAAATAAAAAATAAAAATAAAAATAACAAAACTTCGTCAAAACCAGCAATGGTGATTTGAGATTCATTACCTGAATCACGGGCGAAAGAAATCGTAAAAGCTTCTCAGTTTCTCCGACCGGCGAAACGCCAAGGGAATCTGAATATTAATTTTATGCTAAAGGAGGCAACTAAAAAAGGTCGCCTCTCATGTGAATGGAAAAAGGCTGAGAAAAGAAAAGAAGAAGGAAAAGAAAAACCTAAATAAAGATAAGAGCGAGAGATAATTAACCGAAACTGGAGAAAAAAGAAAGGAAGGAAAATGAAGCTCAAATGCTTTTGTATTTATAGAGTTTGATTCTCTCCCTCTCTCATCAAAGACGTGTTTAAGAAGGCAACCTGCTTGTTGAATTGGAATATAACATTTTTAGGGTACATTTTTTAATAATTGTATATTTTGGAAATGGATTAAAATATATAACAACTTAAAATAAGAATATCATTAAAAAATATTTCCTTAGAATTATTGATTGAAAAAACAGCACTGTAAAGTGCAAATCACCCGATTTTTTTATTTTTATTTTTTTTAATTTTATATTATTGGTAAAATAATAATTTGGTAATGAGAATTTTAAAATATTATATTTTATTATTAAATTTATAATAAAATAATATTTTATTGTTTATTTATCAAAATTTTAATTGAATCACATTTTAACACTAAGATTTAATATAATTTTTGTAGTAAAATATTATTTTACCGATAATTATTATGTTATTGGTAGGAGAAAAAAAGGATTATTTATATTTTACTATTAATTATATGATAAAATAATAATTGAGTATTGTGGCTTTTAAAATATTATATTTTACTGTTAAATTTATATTAAAATAATAATTTGTTATTTGTACATCAAAATCTTGGTTGATTATTATATTTTAATTCTAAGTCAACTAACATATAATTTTAGTAAAATATTATTTTCTCAAAAATTTAGTAGTAAGATTTAATAATTTTGATGTTTATATAACGTTATTAGTAAAATATTATTTTATAAAAATAGTAAAAATAAATATTTCAAAATTCGTAATGTATAATTATTATTTTATCATAAATTTAAAAATAAAATATAAATATTTCAAAAAAAAAATTGGTCCTACGTCAGGAACTGGAGAAAATCTTTGGTGCAATAGAGGTACCACGTCATCCATGCAACAAGTCGATCATCTATTGCCACGCGTGCTAAAAAATTAAAAAATAACTAAAAAATATGTATTAAGATATACATGTCATTTTCTAATTCGCTGGTGGTACCACGTCACCAATACCTCCGTTGCACCAAAGATTTACTTGAGTAACTGAGACGTGGATGTGAAATGTGAATTATTAAAATGCCGCCACCTGTGATCGTTTCTAAATGACGTGGCCACGTGTCAGCTTCAGCCAGTTCATATTTCGGAGACGGATATTCTACATGTATTACAGTTGGCAAGTCATAGGTGAGGGAAATTTTCAGTTATGTTTTTTTCTTTTATAATTTATATGAATATGAATTGAAAAAAATATATATATTTAATTCACGTGTTGAGTGATTTAAGATTTTTGGTGTCACGTGGGAAATTTACAAAGTAATGTGGTTTTGCTTTTTACGGTTGCAATAGGGAAAATAGTAGCGCTAATCTCGTGAGGGAAATCACGTGGACCCGTGATCCAAGCTGGCAAAACGGATTCGGGTCAAGTAAAAAATAGGAGGAGCTGACAGTTAAATTAGTTAAAAGAAGGGTGAAATTGGAAATTCCGAGATCGCGGTTTTCAAAATAGAACCGCTGTGTGCGCTTTTTCTAAGAGATGCTTTTCCCCCTTTGCTGACACATCCACTCCTCTTTCTCCAACTCTCTCAATCTACAATAATACCCTAAATCATTTAAATACATGATTTTTTTAATTTAATTATTTAATTTAAATAAATGACTTTTGTTGATTTAATTATATGATTTTCTTATTTTAATTTTTAAATGACAATAATACCTCTATTATTTTAAATAAATTATTTTTTGATTTAATTATTTTATTTTTATTTTTTTAATTTAATTGTTTGATTCTTTTATTTTATTTTTGATTTAATTCTTTAATTCTTTTTATCTCATTTATTTTTTTAAAATCTATATTTTATTTCTACTTATTTATAATAGAAAATGTTCTCCAGAATGCGAATTTACCCACTTATCTTTGCATATCTTAGTAATGAGATGACAGAGCAATTGACATGGGTCTTATCAATCTTAAAGAAATGGATGGTTGAAAGAGGAGATCATTGTCATCGGCGTTTTTTTCAGATCGAGATTTAGTGCTTATTAAATAAATTAATAAAGAAACACAAAATAAATAATAGTAAAAATATACAGTATTTATAAAACAAATAAAAGAGAATTAATATATAAAGACTATTAAATAAGTAAAAGAGAAAACAATATAAAAATTAAATGAGATAAAAAAAATTAAAGAATTAAATTAAAAACTAAACTAAAATAATTAAATTAAAAATTAAAATAAGGAATAAATTAATTAAATAAAAATCAATTTTTTTAAAGGAGTAGGAATATTAATAAAGAATCAAAACAAAAATAAATAAATAAATAACAATAAATAAAAAAATATAAACAAATAAAAGAATTTGTCTATAAAGACTATTAAATAAGTAAAGAAAAAAATATAAATATAAAAAAAATGAGATTGAAAAATAAAATAATTAAATCAAAAAATAAAATTAAATAATTAAATAATTTTTAAATTTTTAAATAATTAAATTAAAAAAATAATTTATTTAAAGGAATAAGAGTATTTTTATCATTTAAAAATTAAATAAGAAAATAAAATAATTAAATAAAAAATCATTTATTTAATTCAAATAATTAATTTTTTAAGAAAAAAAGGAAAAAACAAAGATGAGAAAGTCATTTATATAAGTGGTTTAGGGTATTATTGTAAATTGAAAGAGAGGGAGAGTAGGGGTGGGGTGACTGGTGAGTGTGTTTTTTTTTCCGAGGAGGGAAAAGCAATTTACGCTTTTATTATATTCATGTAGATGACGCTCTTGCACAACACGCCCGAGTGTGTAAAAGATTCTTACTCGCTTTATTAAAATTCCAAGAGCTTGGAATTGACTTTTGGGTTGCATATGGTGGAATTTAAAAAGGCTCATCTTATTTATTTTTTAAACATCTACTTATGCATTTATGTAAAAAAAAATGAAGAGTGAAAAAAACTCTTTAAATATAGGTTTCTATTATTTTATTCAAATTTGTGGATAGAGATGGCAATAAGACCCGGACCCGGTCCTGGTCCGCATGGACCCGGACGACCCGGGTCCGGAATTAAAAAATCCGGACCCGGGTCTTTAAAATTAAGACCCGGGTGATTCCGGGTCCGGAAAAAAATAAAAAAAAGATAAATAAATAAAATAAATTAGATTATAATAAAAAAATATAAAATATTATGCATATATAATATATATAACAGAATATAATAAAAAATTAAAAGAATTGAAATAAAACTAATAAAATTGACAAAATACAAATATAAATATAAAATAATACAATTAAAATTAAAAAAAATTAAAAAAAAAAAAAAGCAATCCGGGTAACCGGTTCCGGACCGGGTCTACCCGGGTCCGGAACCGGACCCGGGGTAACAAAACCAGGTCCGGATCCGGATTTTGTCATCCCTATTTGTGGATCACCTTATATTATTTTAGTATAGATAAATAATTATTAACAATGATGATGTGATATAAAAATTAAATAATATTTATAAAGAAATATAAATTAATTGATATTATTGAAGGGTGATAAGTTAAATTCCATTGGAAGAATCTCAATTAATGTGTCTTTTGAAACTATTATTACGGATGTGTGTTGATACTGTATTTTTATAACTAACTCGATGATAAGTCTCTTACGGAGACATCCTCTAAAAATTGGGAAATTCCGAGGATGAGTATTAGGAATGAAATGAACTTCAGGAAACACAATCAAAAGTCGGTCGGATATCACCTATGTCCGGCCTACTTTCTCTCGAACCAGAACATTCAGCCGGATATACCTTTAAAACCTTAATTCCAGCTGGACATGATGCAGCTTCAGTGAACAAGCAGATTATTAGTTACAAGAGTTGATGGTCGTGATTACGTCCAGCCGGACATACAATTAGAATTTAACATCCGGTCGGACATGTATCGAGCTTTCATCACACATGCAAAATTCAAACAGCAAGAATCGTGGGCTTGGTTACGTCGGACTAGAGATATATCTCAAGATGTATGACACACTCACAAAGTGGTTTTTTTTACTCCTAATTATAAGAGTGTCGAAGTAATAAAATAACCCGGTAAGTCTGTGGTCGATTCGCAGGGAATAGATTTAGTAAAATAAAATAGTAATTTGAGTGAAATAAAAGACTGAATTGTTTGAAGTGATGTGCAATTTTAAATTAAACTGCAATAATAAATTAGAATGTTGGCTCTAGGGAATCCACTTTTAATATTTCAAATATAGAGAAATCTTGCTTTTTATAATATATAAATTTTCATTATTACCCAGTTAATTTACTTTAGGAATTAATTATGCAAAAATATATAAAATCAGCCATAAAGGCAGTGATAATATCTGTCTATAACAAGTCCAGTTAAGTACCCAATTATGCCATATAAATAAAACCGACCATAAAAGCGGTAATAAAATTTGTTAATAATTAATCCATATTTAAATTATTCTCTCATGTAATATGAGGTAAAGTATTAACTGTGTCAACCAAAATTTGATTGTTTATAGCGAATCAAGACACCCTCAGATATAAGAAAAGATTAAATATTAGTTTTCATATTACAATTCATATATTATAATATAAGTAAGATTAATTTATATTCTTCATATTTAGAGTTTCGCCCTTTACCCCATCAGAATGAAATTAACTACTCATGTTTTGAATAAAAACACACATAATTTTATTATTGAAAGAAAACGAAATTACCAAAAAATAAAACACACAAGACAGTTCTTCCAAATTCTTCAAGAGAGAAAATAAAAGAAGCATGAATAAAATGAGAGGTGAGCACCTCTATTTATAGAAGTGTTTATCTCTCAATTATTAATTACAACTTTCCAAATCAAATATATAAATAATAAACTTTTACAAATTTATTTTTTCTTTTTCCTTTTTTTTCCTTTTTTGTTACATTTTGCAAACATTTGTCTCAATCCACCTAAAATGGATTGTGACATTTCAACTTTTATTTTTTTACTTTTTACTTTTTACTTTATTTTTAATTTTTTAATTTTTTTACTTTATTTTCTAATAATTAAAATTACATGCAATACACATTAACTTCTTCATCAATTTCGACCTTGAAAACCTTATAATTAGAATATCTTGTAAGGAGAAAAGTTGTAGATATTTGAGTTTTCTTTCATCTGAAAATAAAATCGCATCAAACCGATATCAGAGTAAGAAGTTATGGCCAAAATACGAAAATTACGTAAAATTGGAATTTTCGAAATTATACACTGTTAGAACACTCTTTTAAGTTTATGGTCTCCAAAATCCAAATATCACATTCATTTTTCTAATTATACATCCAAAGTATTATTTCACCTACATTAGAAATAAAAATCATAATAAAATTATTTCACAAATGTGCTAAATTAAGGGGTATAATGAAACTATAAGTGTAAAATGATTAATTTTCTTTTTAATAAATGTATACTTTTTAGTGTTTATCATACCCCTCAATCAGCTTATTACTAGTCCCTAATAATGTCAGCGAAAACTAAAAAGATAAATTCTTATCCAAGTTAGTAATTGTTTTCTTTCTTTCTAAATTATTAAATAAGCAATCTCTCATGTATTTTTTTACCATTCTTCCATACACACATAAAAAAAGTATCAATCAATTTATTGTGCCCACAATATTCACAGGTCTTGTTGAAAAGAGAGTAATATTTTTTTTCTAAAGTTATATCAGAATTCACACATGTTGGTAATGACAGTTTTTTTTATATAAAAAAATAGTTTTTTTTTTTATAATACATCTTTAACCCTTGTAACGAGTTTTGGGTATGTGACTCCCAAATCAGTTGGCTTTAAGGCACTAGGCATTAAGACACCCCTACAGACTTAATTGCTCAGATATTGGATGATAAGGAGAAGAAGTGCCTGATTTCCTTAAGTTTTCTCTTTAACCCTTGTAACGAGCTTTAGGCTAGTGACTCCCAAACCAGTTGGCCTTAGGGCACTAAGTGTTAAAACACCCATACAGACTTAATTGGTCGAGTTACAGAG
>SKCR01043300.1:0-66233 GCA_019454045.1 Zanthoxylum bungeanum | reverse complement strand
ATGAACTTGGAAAATGGATTTTTGGTTTAAGCCCTAGACTCAATAGCCCACGATCTTCCTTGAGGATAGATAACATTTTAATAGATTTCCTTACAGGATAGGAATATACCTGTCGGGCGGGGGTAGCCATAATTGGAACTTAATCTTAATGAATTCAGATAACTTGGTTGACATAGGAATATGATTAATTAAGTTACACTGGGTATTTGTATCCGACAATCGGAAGAGGCTTTTACATAATTTCGTGTTCCAGGTTAATAAACCAATGTATTACACAACATAAAGTAACCACTTCATCTTTTAAAAGATATTGGAAGAAATCACAACCCTGGATAGTTTTATAAATTTGAATTTTCCTAAATCAACTTTCGCGTAATTTTATTTACTTGTTTTAAATTTAAGTCATCATCCAATCAAACAATCAATCCATTAGATACTCGTAAAATTTGACTTCATAAATTAATAGCTTATGTATTAAGTCCTCGTGGGATCGATACTTTTTATACTACTTGAACGATACGTGCGCTTGCGTTATACGCGTGTGATTGCACCGGTCAAGTTTTTGGTACCGTTGCCGGGGACTTATTTATCTTTCACTATTAGTTTTGGGGTTAGATACCTTTACTTGTATCTAGTTTTCTTTTTACTTTTTATTTCTGTTTTCTTGTGTTTCAGGTTCTCAGACACTACATGAGACGAACCAGAAGCTTTGAAATTCGACCGCTTGACCCAGAAATTGAAAGAACCATCAGACAATTAAGAAGGGAAATGCGAGAAGGCCAAGAAGCAATCGTTAACATGGAACCTGAACCTTTGGATGTTGCACCACCAATTCCCATTCGAGACAGAACCATTCTGGTAGTTGACGGCTTCATTTCTTGTATTGAACTTCCTCCCTTACCAGCAAATGCTTGTGACATCAAAACATGAATTCAGATGATTCAACAGTCAGTTCAGTTCGAGGGGAATGCAACTGAAGATCCTAACACCCATATCAGCAACTTCCTGGAAGTTTGCGGTACTTTCAATTACAATCGAGCAGCTGAAGAAGGAACGAGACTACGGGTTTTTCCATATTCCTTGAAAGACAGAGCCAAAACTTGGCTACGTTCACTACCAGTAGGTTCCATCATAACTTGGAACACTCTAGCCTCCTTGCAAAGTACTTTCCACCAGCCATAACTGAAAAGTTGAGAAATGACATTACATCCTTTATGCAACAAGATTCAGAATCCCTCTGCGAAACTTGGGAAAGATTCAAGGATTTACTTCAGAAATGTCCTCACCATGAAATTACAAAGTGGCTAAAGTCCAAACCTTCTACAATGGACTTTCTGGAATAATGAGAACCACAATTGATGCTGCTGCTGGAGGAGCTTTAATGGCAAAAGGAGAAGATCAAGCTTGGGACTTAATTGAAGAAATGGCCAACAACAACTCATTGTGGCCAACAGAAAAGAGCTTGATTCAATGAATTGCTGGAATTTATGAAATTGGAGCCAACACTGCATTAAATTCCAAGCTGGATCAGATTTGCAAGAATCTGGAAACTCTTAACATGAAGGTTAATGGTGGATCTACAAGTTCACCATTTGGAGGAGCACCTGAGTCAGAATCTTTCAACCAACATAAATAAACGGTGAATTATGTCAACAATTTCAACAGACAGGGGAACAATCCTTATTCCAACACCTACAACCCAGGGTGGAGGAATCATCCCAATTTCTCATGGAGCAACAATTCAGGGCAAATGAACAATCCACCACCTGGATTCCAACATAAAAACAAAGGCCAGGAGTATAACAAAGAAACAGGAATAACAGAAGTGTTGACCCACTTGAAAAATATAGAAGAAAAACACGACTCTCAAGCAGCTAGGTATGATGCTTTATTTCAATCCCATGCAGCATTAATTCAAAGTCAATCTGCTTCTATTAAAGCACTGGAGAATCAAATTGGACAACTGGCCAATGCTCAGAGTTACAGACCGCCAGGTAACCTTCCTAGCAACATAGAACCAAATCCAAAGAACATGGGGAAAGAGCAATGTCATGCCATCATTTTAAAAAGCGGTACTGAAATCAATAAAAATGTTAGAGTCAAGGCAATTGTTGAGGAAGTTCTAAAAGAAAACTGCGAAGCAGTTCCACAGATGGAGGAAAAAGAAGCAAATGAAAAAGATCAAGAAAAAATCACTCTACCTCCACCTTTTCCACAGCGTCTCCAGAAGAATAAACTAGACAAGCAGTTTTCTCGATTCCTATAGATCTTCAAAAAGCTGCATATCAACATTCCATTTGCAGAAGCGTTGGAACAAATGCCCAGCTATGTCAAATTCATGAAATACATTCTTTCACGAAAATAGAGATTGGGAGATTACGAGACAGTAGCATTATCAGAAGAATGCAGCGCTATCATCCAGAGGAAGCTTCCCCCAAAGTTGAAAGATCCTGGCAGTTACCAACGAGCGGTTGATTGAGTGGTAGCTGGCTCAATCCTAGGAGGCTCGATTGGGTATGCTCACCAGTTCGAGTCCCGTTAGAGTCACCATCGTTGGGAGGATCTTACCATACAGCTCTCGGTTCGAATCCGGATTAGTCAGGCCCAATGTGGCACTGGATACCAGGTGGTTCACCAAAAAAAAGATCCTGGCAGTTTCATTGTTCCTTGCACCATATGAGAACATGACTTCGGTAAGGCTTTATGTGACTTAGGTGCAAGTGTTAACTTAATGTCTTTTTCTATTTACAGGAAACTGTAGATTGGAGAAACAATGCCTACCTCAGTCTCTCTAAAATTTGCTGATAGAACGCTCATATTTCCGAGAGGTGTAGTTGAAGATGTGTTGGTCAAGGTTGATAAATTCATTTTCCCAGCAGATTTTATTGTCCTTGATATGAAGAAAGACGAAGATATACCGATCATCCTCGGGAGACCATTCTTGGCTACTGGTCGAACCATTATTGATGTACAAAAAGGAGAACTAACCATGAGGGTACATGACCAAGAAGTAACATTCAATGTTTTCAAAGCCATGAATTTCCCAGATGACGAAAAGAATGAGGAATGTTTCAGACTTGATGTGATACATAGTACCATCCAGAACTCCAATGCAATGCAAAGTTCTGCTGACAAATTGTATGTGGTGCCTGAAGATAAAGCGTACTGCGTACTGAAGAAGCCTATTCTTGTACTACAAGAAACAGAAGAGAAACAGTTCCACCAGCTCAAATAATTGGAGGAATTTCACATACAGCCTTTTGAGAATGCTAAACTGTACAAAGAAAAGGCCAAGAAGAGACATGATGAGAAGTTAGTGTGCATACAACTGGAACCAGAGCAGATGGTACTGTTAAACAAGTCAAGCTTGAAATTCTTCCCATGGAAGCCAAAATCACGGTGTTCAGGTTTATTCTTAATCACCAAGGTTTTACCAGATAGAGCCGTTGAGTTACATGATCCCGACTCCAACAAAACATTCAAGGTTAAAAACAAGCGTGTCAAGCACTACTGGGGAGAATCAATTGAGCAACAAAAAGAAAGTGTCACACTTTCAGATCCAGCATAACGTTCAGGCAGTCATGTCTAGCTGACGACGTTAAATTTAGCGCTAGCTGAGAGGCAACCCATGCAATTTGTGTATATATTGTGATTTGGTGTGTTTTATTTTTGTGTGTTTAATTTGTGTAGGTAAAATCAGATTTCAGGATGGAAGAAATTCTTGCAAATCTTCACAAGCAATTTCCTTCTCTCCCTCAAAAATCTCTGATGAAAGTTTACAAAGCTCGCTTGGAACGGATGAGACTACTGATGATCAAAGGTATTCCTACTGACATTCGTTGGATTATTGAAGCACGAGTCCGATTGGCAGGTGAGTCATATGACTATTTTATTTCTCATCTGTCTCGTTTATGAAGAAGCACATTTGCTAAAAAGAGAAGAGCCAAAAGAATGTGTGTTTGTTATAAATCTGCTCGTATATTTTGTGATACTCGTTGTCGATCTTTAGGAATGGTGTCTGATAACCGCGAAGATAAGATTAATTTCATTAGGGATGGCTTGAGTAAGGAGTCTTTGGATGACATATCTAAAACTCTTGAGACGCATCCCAATGGATATGTGTATCACGAAATTTGCATGTTATATGTGCAATTCCGTAAAGAAAGACAACGGTTAAGTCTCGGGAATCTAACTCTAAAAGACCATGTTTGCCAATTTATAAGAAACTTGGATGGGAAACTTGTCCCTGACGTATAGACGTCATTCAAGCCGTTACATTATTGTAAATATTATATCTCTTTGTCTTTTCCTAATAATTGTGTTTTATTTTGTTATTTTCTCCAACAGGATTCAGGCTACTTTTTGACCTTTCACGATTTACTATTTTGCTACTAATCATCATTTGGAAGATACTTGTGCTATTATTACTCACCCTTTTTAGGTTCTATAAATTCAACTCATCATTGCAACTTTGAAGGCATCCAGATAAAAATGGAAGCTACTTCAAGAAGACGGGTTGAAAACATTTGTTTGTTTTGCGGTACCAGTGTTGGTGTTAAACCAGAATATGTAACAGCGGCACATGAATTGAGTCGAGTCATTGCTGTTGGGGATGGTGCTCAGAGCGCCAATTCGGACCGTATTTATGTCTGATTCATGAATACGAACATCCCAATTTTCCATAATATTACTTATTTATGGTTGCACCTCTTGTTTTTATATATGTATTAGATTTGATTACGATTAGATTGAAACTAAATGTGGTTTAGTGATATGTATATATTAGACAAATGCCCGATAATATATAATGCAGTACACAGTTACAAAGCTAGTTTGTAATTGACATTGGGAAGTGTCACTGCTAAATGTATATTATCAAATATAGTTCCTGGTCAAGATTCAATAACACGGATCGGTTAGTCAAATTCGTTGAAATCAGTACATGTCGTATATCGAGACTTGGTCCGATGGTTTATCCCAATGAACCATGAGTCTGGGGAGACTTGTGTAGACGTGTATGTGTTTATAGTGGATAAACACTGAACGACTCACCGAAGATTCTTAATGGATGGTACACCAACATCAATAAGAATCTTCTCAGGTTGAGTAGCATAGTGGTCCTTCGACTTGAGATACCACTGTGGATGTATGAGACATCCTCCACACTTAGATGGCAGTCACGTCACCGATCTATTTAGATCAGACCTCCGCATGTTCGTTGGGTGTGGACCGATCCTCAGGATATTCTGTGTGTGTCAAGATAGGATCCGTCAGTTCTGTGTATAGAGCATATGTAGTCCATATGTGATTAGCAATCAGTTAAATCTATGGCCATAGTATACTTCGGAAGTGAGTTCCAAATGTTATTTATAGATTGCTAATAGAAACGTCGACGGGATAATACCTATAGAGATTTGACGTTTACATCTATATCCCTGGGATTATCCGGATACCTATGACAGATGGATTATACGTATGCAATGACCTCGACCTGTATGATTCAACTAGTTTATCTGTGGTCGTCATAATTTACGGGTGGGTAAATTATGGACACGAAATTAGATTTTGTAACGGATATACCTGAATCTAGAGAGTCTCACTAATGAAATATACTCGTAGAGCACTAGGGCAAATTTTATGAATAATGGTGATTATTTATAAATCGTTTAAACGTTAAACGAAAAATACATGCGAACGGGTCGAACCGTCATTTCCTAATTAATGTGTATTTATATTTAATATATGATATTATTAAATACACATTAATAAATTGTCAAATAAAGATATTTGACATATATCATTTATATATGTATTTGAGATATTTAAAGTAAATATAATACATATATTTGAGATATTTGTATTTGATTAATTAATTAATTATTTAATTGTTAAATAATTAATATAATTAAAATATAAATATCTTACCAAATGATAAAGTTAGGAAATGATTATAAGTGTATATTGTTTACTTATACATTAAAGGAAAAGGTTATCAAAATGGTTTTGACTACTTGGATATTTGTTTTAATAAGTTAAAATTGAAAATATCCTTATCCTTTTTTCTTACCAATTTTCGGCCAAGACCTTAAATAAATATAAGTGTTATATTTTTAAATTGCTTTTGTTGACTTGTTGAATTTTCATTAAAGTTGTAATGATCAAATTGCAAGTTGATTAAAGTAAGCTTTAAATGAAACAAAATTAAATATCTAGATATTTTCCTACACCTAATTTCGGCCAAGGCCCTAATGGAGGAGGTATATATTGTTTGTTTCATTTTTTAGGGTTTAACAAGTTCATTAGATACCAAATAAAACATAAAAGAAGATGAGAGAAAAGCTTGAAGGCCTAAAGAAGAAAGCTTGGAAAAATCATGTTTTTGTAAGTTTTTCTTCAAAGTCTTCAACATGAAATATGTTTCTAACATGCTTAGCTTAATTTTGTGATGCTTTGATGTTATCTCTACTCTTATAGTTTGTGTTTTTATGGTTGTGATCTTGAATGAAAGATTGATGCATGTAAGTAAGCTTGAAATGGTTTCAAAGCTTCACTTTTGATTTTTAGAAAATCAAGTTGTCATTCTAGAGTTGGTAAGCCACTCCTTGGTGACCTAGAATTGTTCTAGAGTTGTTTCAAAGTGGTGAGGCTAGATTGGTGAAGTATTGAATGGATTAAAGTGTTGGATTTTAAAGATTTGGTAAAATTGCTCAATTTGATGAAATTGAAAAATTAGGGTTCATAACCCTCTCCAAATTTGGGGCTTTTCATATATGTGATGTATTATGGTATAAATATGATACATGTAAAATTTTTGGTTAATTGGATTTGATCTTGGCATGTTTTGAATAAAATGGACCAAATTGTAATTAATTGGAAATTTTGGGGTGCTCACGGCATTAGACTAAAAATTGGGGATTTGTGTGAAATATGATTTTGATGCATTAGATGTGTTGAGAAATATTTTAGAAATGATTTAGAATCATCCAAAATTGTATTTGACAACTTTTGGACTAAAATGATAAATTTATAAAGTTTTGGGGCAATTCGGTAATTACCAAGAAATTTTATTTCTTGTGTAATTTTTCAAAATTTGATAATTGGATAATTAAATAAATAATTTTATTTGATTGATCCAAGAAAAGTTTTGAAATCGGAAAATTTTGATTTTCCACTATTCCGCTGCGTTACCGATATTCCCCCTTAAAAACCCCAACAATTGCTGCAAGGAATATGCACTTAGTATATGGCGGTGGCAATCTTCGACTAATGGGGATCGTTTCAAAATCCATACAGGATGGAGGTAGTCAAGTTATGGGAATCATCCCAAAACCCTTGGCAGAAGCGAATCTGATAGGACCATCGAATGGAGAGGTACTGATCATGCCAGGTATGTCTGAATGACTAGTAGAAATGGTTAACCATGCTGATGCTTTTATTGCTTTGCTAGGTGGCTTGGGCACGATGGAGGAAATTTTTACAGTATTATCTTGGGCGAACTTGAACATACACCAGAAATCGCTTGGACAGTACAATGTTGATGGATTTTATGATTTTCTTTGTGTGTTTCTTGATGATGCCTGGAGAAATGGGTTCGTGTCAAAGCCTGTAAAAGAACTCATCTTTACTGCTAGAACATCCCTAGATTTAATTGACCAAATCTTAGCCTGAAATGGTTTGGGAGTCACAGGCCCAACACTCCCTACATGAATCAAAGATGTTGCAATATATATATATATATATCTGAAGTCTGAGTAATTAAGTCCGTAGGGGTGTCTTAACACCTAGTGCCCTAAAGCCATCTGGTTTGGGAGTCACTGACCCAAAGCTCGCTACATAGATGGAAGATATTGTATATAAATAAAAAAAAGAAAAAAATATTCCATTACTAAAAAAATGTGTGAATTCTGATAAAACTTTAGGACAAAAATATTACTTTCTTCTCAACTGCACTTGTGACTATTGTGGGAAAAAATGAGTTGATTAATATTTTGTTGGCTATGTATATGAAGAATGGTAAAAAAAATAATCGGAGAATTTACTTATTCAGTAATTTAGAAAGAAATAAAACAACTATTAACTTTGATAAGAAGTTTCACCTATTTAGTCACTAACTTCTTTATTTTATTTTCTCTTGTTTTTTTTTTTTTTCATTTTGTGTGCATTAGTTTTATTATCTTTTTACTTTTGTAAAATGTTTGTGGGTATCGTTGCTGTAAGCCCTCACGAGACTACAACTCGTCCACTAGGGACACCTAGGGGTTTAAAGGCTTGTTGCATACGCTAAATGCAACTTTGATCCCTACGAAAGTGGATTAGTTTAATTTTAATTGTTTCTTGTATTTTATTGTTTTGCTCGAGGACTACCAAAATGTTAGGTTTGGGGGTGTGATGAGCGGAAAATATATCAATATTTACCGTCCCTTTTACTTGATATTTTGTTTAGTTTCTCGGGTTTGATGAACGTTTTGATGTATTTTAGTTTATTTTACAGATAAAATAATATTGGGACTCAATGAAATTATTTAGGACGAAATGTGGGTCAAATAAGGGCAAAACTTGGACTTGACATATTAATTTTGGTGATTGGAAACTTGAAAGGGCATTCTAACGAAGTGCAGTTTCAGAAATTCCAATTTTGCGCAACTGTCATATTTTGGGCATAACTTTTTACTCCAATATCGGATTGAGCTGATTCAAGTTCCAGATTAAAGAATACTCAAAGATATACAACTTTAAGAACAAAATAATTTCGAATTCGGAAGATTTCATGACCGAAATTGATGAAACATCCGTAAGTGTGTTATGTGTAATTATTAAAGTCATTTTCAAAGCAAAAAAATAAAAAAATAATAAAAATATTCAAGTTCCCACCAAACATGATAGCAATTAATAATGGATTTGGTGGAGGCAAAATTTTGCCTATAAATACCAAGTCATTTCATTTGTAAATTCATACTTTCTTCTTTGAAATTCCTTAAGAATAACAAAGAAGATTGTATCTTGTTTGTTTATTTAAAGCTTTCAGTAATTAATTTCCGCTTCCGCGCTTTCTTTTCTTTACTTTTCAGTTTTTACTTTCCGCAATTTACTTTTACGCACAATACTTTCATTTCTTTACTTTTTCAGTTTTTACTTTTCAAGGAATGAGGAGGTAACTCCCCCTTGCTGGGGTAAAAGGTAAAACTTTGATTATTGCTATTTAGATTAATCTCCACTAATTATAATATAATAACTATTTAAAATCTGACTTAACGAGGATACCGCCATATTAGTCGGTTGGTAATTAATTATAAATTGGTTTTAACCTGACTAAGCATGGATACCGCCTGGTTGGTCGGTTGATAATTAATTATTAATTTGACTTAATCAGGATACCGCCTAAATGGCTAGTTGGTAATTATCACACAAAGTTAATATATTATATTAAGGGAGATATCTAAAATAGAAGTAATAAAAGTGGATCCTTTTACCTCAGCATTTTCTTTTATTGTACTTTTACTTTATTTACTTTCAGCAATTTACTTTTCAGCAATTTATTTTATATCTTTTATTTTATTTAAGATTTTTTACTACCCGTAAATATGTGTCGTAACTAAGTCAGTTATCTGGGGTTGTGATGAATTCCAATATCACCGGTTAATAAGGGGTTATTTTATGGTTTGGGTAATGTAAAGGTTTATTTATTGAGCCTTAGTCTTAATGATTCTTGTTAACTGGCCATTAATAAGATTGATTCGGTAAACTTGAAATGAACTTGGAAAATGGATTTTTGGTTTAAGCCCTAAACTCAATAGCCCACGATCTTCCTTGAGGATATATAACATTTTAATAGATTTCCTTACAGGATAGGAATATACCTGTCGGGCGGGGGTAGCCATAATTGGAACTTAATCTTAATGAATTCAGATAACTTGGTTGACATAGGAATATGATTAATTAAGTTACACTGGGTATTTGTATCCGACCATCAGAAGAGGCTTTTACATAATTTCGTGTTTCGGGTTAATAAACCAATGTATTACACAACATAAAGTAACCACTCTATCTTTTAAAAGATATTGGAAGAAATCACAACCCTGGATAGTTTTATAAATTTGAATTTTCCTAAATCAACTTTCGCGTAATTTTATTTACTTGTTTTAAATTTAAGTCACCATCCAATCAAACAATCAATTTATTAGATACTCGTAAAATTTGACTTCATAAATTAATAGCTTAGGTATTAAGTCTTCGTGGGATTGATACTTTTTATACTACTTGAACGATACGTGCGCTTGCGTTATACGCGTGTGATTACACCGGTCAAGAATTAAGAAGGAGAAAATTTGTTTGATTAAAAAAGGACAAAGAAAAACCTCGTTGGTACTTGGTTTGAACAATAAAAATAAAAAGCAATTGGAAGGTGTTGTTATAAATAATTAAATTATTGTAACGAGAATATGAGATAAATGAAGATAGAGGTCATAAAATAATAACATAATAATGGATGGGTAATAATGTAATTTCAAAATAGCTCAGTTAAGGAAATATATCTTTTTTTTCTGAGAGGAGTATATATCTTTGACACGTGTGGATGACATGTTTTTATCAAATTAATAAACTTAAAACAAAACACGGTCGAGAAACAAAACTTAGATCGGTGGTCGCCAACCATAGCCAATGTTGTGGTCGGCGGCAACCCCCATTTCCCCAAGCTATCCCCCCTCATTTTAACCCATTTGATCAAATAATATAATTTCTACCGAGTTCTCTCTTTCTCTGAAAACACCAAACAATATTCAGATCTGTGAAGGTCTCCCCCATCCTCTCTCTTTCTTCTATTTTCTTCAATTTTCTTTCCCTATTGCTATATCTTTTCTTTTTTCTTTTTTCTCTTTTCGGTTTCCAGATCTTCTTTATTCCTTTTGTTATCCAGATCTTTATGAATCTGTGACTCCACCCATTTGTGGTGGTTAATTTCCTACCTTGTGTTGGGCTTTCGTTTATGTTTTGTAGGAATAAAGTTATCTTTTCATCAGTCGATAGAAGATATGTATGAGGAAAATGATAGATCTAGCTTTAGAAGCGAAGACTGAGTTTTGAAACTTCCTTATAGACTTACTTAATTTTCTTGTAATAGATTATATATGGGATATTGTAAAATTTTTTTTTTTGGAATACCGGGAAACCCCACGTCATTCAATTTTATATTGCGTATTTTCTATAATTATTCCAGATTTCATATTCACCAACACTAGTATAGGTGAGACATCCAGGCCAGTCCGTAAAATCCTCCAGCTCTTTCAGAAGATTTCGATGTGAATACGATTTCCGATCCAAATAATTTTGGGGGATGCGTGATATATGGTTGTAACATTCCTCCCCCGGAGATGCTACCGGCAGGAAATATACCAACCTTTTCCTCTAAGCCTCTGACTTTCTGAATTTGATCAACACTACTAAACTTATCTCAAATATAAACTCATGCATGAGACCATTGCCCAACTCAATAATATAGATTGCAACTCAATTCTCATTATTGTTTACTTTATAACAATACAACTTATAACTCTATTTATGAACATTTATACTCAACACAATAACTTATACATGAATTTACTGTGACTCTGACTAACTCTCTCTCTCTGACTTGAGCTGGTGGACCAAACACCCCAGTGACTGCCATCAGTATCCAACCTCTCGAGCTCGTCCTCCGGGTGTACCTACAAAATAGAGAAATTTAGAGTGGGGGAGTTAGATCGTTTGAACGACCTAGTGAGTGGACAGTCCAAAACATGAATTGAAATGCTTTTTAAAAACTCACTGTTCTAAAATCAAAGTCATCTCAAGGAAATCATCCTTTCTGAAATCTATTTTTTTGTTTGACAACAATTCTCAGCTTTTGGTCTGTAAACCTATGAAATTCTCATAAAACCATTTTCTCTTGAAAACTCTTTTATAAACCATCATTCTGAAAACCATGTCTCTGAGTATCTGTAGAAAATCTGACACATGGGGACGTTACGTATCGTCGTCCCCCCATACGCCTAATCTAGTGGTTTTGGGGCGTTATGTATCGTCGTCCCCTAAGCCACTGAACTGCATCCAGGTGTGCAAATTCATGCCAATAGGGCGTTACTTATCGCTGTCTCCCAATGCATGCCACTGTCATGTCATTGAATCTAGGGTCTAGGGGCGTTACGTATCGCCGTCCCCCTAGCCTAGAAATCTAGGATCTTGGGGTGTTACGTATCGCCGTCCTCCTAGTACTGCTCTATATTTACACATGTCATGTCCGTCAATCCCAGTAACCATCAGTTCAATATCCGAGTCAAGTTACATCTAAGGTGGATTTTTCCCCCATGCCTCCGAAACCATGAAATCATAATTTAAAAATCATCATTTTCTAAAACATTGCTCAAAATATTTTTATTCATAAAGCATCTGAAATAAACTTGGCTAACGCCCTAAGTGCGGAAAAGTAAATTTCAAGCTCAAAACTTGTAAGTAAGCACAACTTAAGAAAATAATCCACTCACAGATTTGAAATCTGGCTAGCATTACTTTATTTTGTCGAAGGAAGTCGCGATTCCTGCTAGCTTGTTATGGGTTGGTTTGACTTTCCTCATCTTTCTTGTTCTTTATTTCTTTCTCTCCCCCTCTCACATTTCTCTCTTTCTCAAAAATGTTAGAGATGCTTAAATAATGATCTCTTTTTATACTAGGAGCTAACTATTTAATGGTTAAATGTAAAAATAAGAAGTTTTAAGAATTTTCTAGATAAGTCATTGGGTACTATTCATTCGTATTTTTGATCTATATTTTTGACCTAATTCTGATTCAGATTTGGAAAAATATCCAACGCGGAAGTTGTAGGTCTCGGTCTTAGGTTTCCAAAGATATAAAATTCATAAAAATCAGAGTTCATATGAAAAATATACAGCTCAAATATCGTGGACTATCCAGATTTAATCTTAGAAAAATTTTGTAACGAATCGTCGAGGAATTTATCGAATGTCTGAAAAGTTATTTCATGAGCACGTACATACTTGGACATGATTTACATCATGTATTATGTCATCCATAACTTAATCGTCAGGATTACCTATTATGTCATCCATAACTTAATAGTCGTCGGGATCACTGGGCTGTTACAAATTCTCCCCCCCTTAAATAGGATTCGTCTTCGAATCCCTTCTGATGTTGGACTTCTAAGGTTCGCCTTAGGTTGAGGACAATTGAGTCTCCTCTTATCTTTCTTAGCTTCCTTTATGCTCTTCTATTCAAGAACTTAGTACTTAGGCTTCTGGGATTCTCTAGTTCCGGTACACGATCATTAAAGTTGAAAGCCTAGTCTTTGAGGGTTCGTGTCAAATATCTAGCATATTTATAGAGGTGTCATCCTTCATGGAAGTTATCATTCATAAAATTGTATCTATCTCATTTTTACACTACATGATGTCCCGAAGGGTGTACTAGAAGTACTCAATCTCTCATGGTCTGAACTTAAGTTCTTCTCGAACGAGTACCTTAGTGAATCACCTTTTTTTGTCTGAAACTCTATAACTGTATTTTTCTTTATCTCATTCTTTTCTTTAGAGATTTAATATTTCTTAAAATTTCCTAGATGATCACTCGTTTCATTATCGCTTCCATGCATGCACGCTTAACTTGTAACCGAATTGTATGCACTCATGCTAATATGGTCATACCCACAACTTCTCTAATTGAATCATTATCCTCAATAATCGTACATGATCTATATAGGAAATTTATACCGAGAATTACATTTGTACCTAAGCCATACGAGTGTCAAGTAAATTCAATGAATATATATCTGAATCATTCATAGATAGTACTTCCACATCTCTAAGGACATTCTTGTCTCCTATAGCTAGGTTTATTTAAGTTCTATCTTAACTTTCCACATTATTGACCTGATCTTGGTATTTATTCTCTTAACCTAACTGCTTAACTGTCTATTTCCTTTCGCTATCTTCCAACTGCTTATGGGCTCCGTCCTCCATGGTCTTCTATCTTTACCTATCTGTGGGGCTTATGACCTTATAGTTTACGATCAATCTCTCTATATGCTCTAAATTTATCATATCAGTTTTTCCAATATTCTAACTCCAAGATATTAGTCCTGAGTAGATCTTCTGACGATCCTTCTTAATTGGCTATAGATTCGGGGAATAAAGTACTCAAATTAAGCTTAATTGTATGCATACTAGTAATTAAATTGTATTCATTACTATTAACATTGACCCTGGTGATTTGTTTCTGACTAAAGTTCATGCTTCTTTCGTACCTATACCTTTGTTGCTAATCTAGATCTAGTTAACTGTCCTTCGGACGAATTGCTCTCTTTGTCTGGTTTACATTCCAGAACATTCTCCCCTCAATTACCTCTATAATCTTGCTCTGACAGATATATTCGGTTCCCTTGGTTGTCTTATGTTCTACCTCAATAAGTCTATTTTAATTTATCCAAGCATCATCTGTACCGATTCGCTGCGAATGAAGACCTATGGACTTTTCTCATTACCTTTCTTCGAACTCTATACTTACTAGAGCTTCGGTCTCACGCCAGCGCTTAGAGGCATGCTGTTATGTATTCCATAATGTACTATGTTGATACCTTTTTCTCCTTCAATTTCTAAATAGGAAAAGTCTATTGTTATTCATCATTATCATGTCTATCGCTATTACTAACGTATTCTTGTCACGGCTTGTCTAGACAGTTCCTCTTTTTAAATCTTTTACTTAGAGTTCTTTTCCTCTTCTTTTTTGCACTTATACTATACCTGGAACCTCCGTGATCTATATCTCTATCTTCTTATCGGAGAGTATTATCTTTCAAAGGTCCTTTGTCTTTCCTCATAGGTTACCTTAATATGTTATAGATGCACTGGTTTCTGGGAATATCATCGGGACGAACATCATGGTCCGCCCTTACTGTTGTTATCTAATGAGGGTTGGGAGGGTGGGGTTGGTTCTGAAGTCTTTTCTAGTTGCCGTGGTCTCACTAACTACCTGTGCCACAGTTGTACACGCTGCTCACTGCACATACTGCTCTTTTATAATCCTAAGATTTCCTTATAACATATCTGATATTAGGCTTACATACTAAAGTACTACTGCTAGGAACTACCTGGATTATCTCTTTCAACTTTACTCATGATTTTTTTATTTTCAACTAGTCATACTAGTCTTTAGTGAGATCCCCTTAAGTTCCTTACGATTCTAAAACCTTACTGTACTCCATTGTTACTATTCCTTCCAAAATTTTACTCTATTACTCAAAGTTCTTGATGGTGTATTGAATCTTTGCCTTATCAATCATGTACTCTTATCTTCACGGTCATAAAATATTCCTAACTTATCTCAGGTTTTTAACCCTCTTAGGTCATTTCTTCTCTGGAAACTCTACATCAACTTCGATCGGTTAGAGCATCTCTTTATTAATACTTTTGGTTTGAATGTTATTCTCTTACTAGTTCTTCCATCCTAGTATAATGGGGATCTTTGTAAGTCATATATTGTATTTTCGAAGATTGCTCTCTACGATTTCTTTACCCTTCTGAACTTATTCATACTCTGAGGCCAAGCTTTTTCACAATGGATTTGGTTATCACTTCTAGACTTAGCTTGGCTTATTATGAATTCGAGCTACTCCATCTCATTCAGAGTATTTATATCTTATGATTCTTATCTAAGTTCTCTAAATTTTTCTTGGTTTGACTATCTTACTGCCCCATAATTTTATTTGTTTTGTCAGATGTTCTACTATACTTGTTCAAATTCTTGATGGGCTCTAAGTTGAGGGATGAATACATGTATTCCATGATGATCTAAGAATACACATTACTATTAATTACCTAAGCTCAGTGATGATTGGGTTAGATGTCTATATCACTACTAGAGTCGAAGCTACCGGAAGGAAGAATTTCTATTCGTTTTGTGGGATCTATATCGACTACTTCATGTCTTAAGATTTCTCAACTTCTATTAACCGTTCTGAGATTTTCATTTGCATTACCATTATTAAGCTACGTTAGCTATGTTACTATATGTACTGAATTTCCTTCTTACTTTCCGCATTCTTCTATATTATCACCATATCATATCTCTTGGTTTTAAGCTATGTTGTCAAGGCTAGTAATGGTTCGTCTTATGGGCTATTTATAGACTTCTAGTTTTATTATAGGCCACAACTATGCCATTTAATATTACTGTTCGTATTGGTACTCTAGTTAACTCCATGCGTATTTCCCATCTCATGGGTTCGTCTTATTAATCTTACACGAACTTTTACTGGTGTGGGTCTGATCTATGGGCTCTCGCTAGTATTGTGGACTTGTTCATCTTGGATTGGGTCGGGTTCTTTCCTTTCTATCATTGGAAGCCTCTTTGGTCTTTCTCTGGGTGGTTTATCTCTTAGTGTTCTATATTTCTTGTTTAATATATACCATCATCGGAATTCCTTATGGTTATCTTTATACGCGCTGGTTAAGGATGTGGTAGGAGTTTCACGTCTTAGCAAATGTCGACATGTTCATTCTGGTACTCCATATCCTGATAGAGTCTATTACTCATGTAGGATAGGTATGAGATAGACTCCGTCAAGACAACTTCCTTATTCAGTATTACTGGAAGATTCGAAATCTGGGTAGTTTAGGGCCTTATCTACGTCAGATTCCTTGGTTGAGGCAACTAATCTTTTTCCTTTATGACGTTCATTCACTCTATCTCTTACGAGTCTGGGTTTGGGTGTCTAAAATCCCTACATCCTTTGTGTCACCTCATATCTATCAAAAACTCCCACAACTAGCTTGGTCTTTTTGCTTCTTTTACCTTTCTAATTATCCTTTCGTTATTCAGGAAACTTGCTATCTATATAAAGTGCTCAAGGGCTATTGGTTCTACTTGAAAGAGTTTTATGAGGAAGGAAAGAATTCTACTTGGGTCTATCTGATATTTGTTCTTGCTCGGGGCTTATTCTATTCTCCTTACTACTATAAGTCCTGACACTTTCTTTATTATCTCATTATGTCTCTCTACTTCTTTTTGTCTCTAGTAGCCTTAAATATATGTACATTATTTCTTACTTTTCTTATTACTTTCTCTTCCCACTCACTGGAGTGAAATATTCTCTGAATCTTACTATCTATTATCTTATCTTATCTTGGACTTCTGATAATAAGTCCAGATAATTACGGGAGGATTTTCAGCTAGAACAATGATTATGGTTACTTTCATAAAGAAAATTATTCAGATAGTTGGCAATTCTTACTAACCTGCCTATATGGCTTGAGGACGTACTCGAGGATTAGATACTGGAGAGGTAGTGCCTCGTATACTAGTACCTTGGGCATACTACGTATACAAGACCCCAGTACTCTACCCACTGCAGTCACTAACTCTCTAGATCATGCGCTGATATCATCTTTGTAACATATCTCTCCCAGATATGCTACCGGCAGAGAATAGACCAACATTTTCCCCTGAGCCTCTGACTTTCCGACTTTGATCAACACTACTAAATTTATCTCAAATATAAACTCATGCATGAGACCATTGCCCAACTCAAAAATATGGAATGCAACTCAATGCTCATTACTGTTTACTTTATAACAATACAACTTATAACTCTATTTATGAACTTATAACAAAACACGGTCGTGTTCTCTCTTTCTCTAAAAATACCAAACAAAACTTAGATTTGTGGCCGCAAACCATAGCCACTGTTGTGGTCGGCGGTAGGCCTCTTTTACCTAAGCTATCCCCCCTCATTTTAACCCTTTTGATCAAATAATATAATTTCTACCGAGCTCTCTCTTTCTTTGAAAACACCAAACAATACTCAGATCTGTGAAGGTCTCCCCCATCCTCTCTCTTTCTTTTCTTTTCTTCAATTTTCTTTCCCTATTTCTAGATCTTTTCTTTTTTCTCTTTTCAGTTTCCAGATCTTGTTTATTCCTTTTGTTATCCAGATCTTTATGGATCTGTGACTCCACCCATTTATGGTGGTTGATTTCCAACCTTGGGTTGGGCTTTCATTTTTTATTTTGTAGGAATAAATTTGTCTTTTTATCAGTCGGTAGAAGATCTGTACGAGGAAAATGATAGATCTAGCTTTGGAAGTGAAGACTGAGTTTTGAAACATTCTAATAGACTTATTTATTTTTCTTGTAATAGATTGTATATGGGATATTGTAAAAGTTTGTGTTCAGTATATTGCGTATTTTCTGTAATTGTTCTGGATTTCATATTCACCAACAATAGTATAGGTGGGAAATCCAGGCCAGTCCGTAAAATCCTTAAGCTCTTTCAGAAGATTTCGATGTGAATACAATTTACGATCCGAATAATTTTGGGGGATGCGCGATATATGGTTGTAACATCCCTCTCCCGGAGATGCTACCGGCAAGGAATATACCAACTTTTTCCCCTTAGCCTCTGAATTTTTGAATTTGATCAACACTACTAAACTTATCTCAGATATAAACTCATGCATGAGACCATTACCCTATTCAATAATATGGAATGCAACTCAATGCACATTACTGTTCACTTTATAACAATACAGCTTATAACTCTATTTAAGAACATTTGTACTCAACATAATGACTGATACATTAATTTACTGTGACTCTGACTGAACTCTCTCACTCTGACTCGAACTGGTGAACCAAACACCATAGTGATTGCCATCAGTATCCAATCTCTCGAGCTTATCCTCCGGGTATACCTGCAAAATAGAGAAACTGGGAGTGGGGGGGTTAGATCGTTTGAACGACCTAATGAATGGACAGTTAAAAACATGAATTGAAATGCTTTTTGAAAACCCACTGTTCTAAAATCAAAGTCATCTCAAGGAAATCATCCTTTCTGAAATCTCTTTTCTTGTTTGACAATAATTCTCTTTTTAAAAAACTTTTCTAAAAATAGCTTTTGGTCTGTAAACCTCTGAAATTCTCATAAAACTGTTTTCTCTTGAAAATTCTTTTATAAACCATCATTTTGAAAACCATGTCTCTGAGTATCTGTAGAAAACCTGACGCATCGGGGCGTTACGTATCGTCGTCCCCTCATACGCCTAATCTAGTGGTTTTGGGGCGTTACGTATCACCGTCCCCCAAGCCACTGAACTGGAGCCAGGTGTGCAAATCCATACCATTGAGGCGTTACGTATCGTCGTCCCCCAATGCATGCCATTGTCATGTCCCTGGACCTAGAGTCTATGGGCGTTACGTATCGCTTTCCCCTAGTTCTACTTTACATGTGCACATGTCATGTCCGTCAATTCCAGTAGCCGTCAATTCAATATCTGAGTCAAGTTACATATGAGGTGGGTATTTCCCTCATGCCTCTGAAACCATGAAATCATACTTTAAAAATCATCATTTTCTAAAATATTGCTCAAAATGTTTTTTTTTATAAAGCATCTGAAATAAACTTGACTAACGCCCTAAGTGCAGAAAAGTAAGTTTCAAGCTCAAAACTTGTAAGTAAACACAACTTAAGAAAAAAGTCCACTCACAGATTTGGAATCTGGCTAGCATTACTTTGTTTCACCGAAGGAAGTCGTGGTTCCTGCGATGATCTTATCTCATTTGATTTTCTTATTCATTCAAGTCTTTCAAGCTTAGACTCCTCATTCTAGCTTGTTGTGGGTTGGTTTGCACTCGTTTCCTTCTCAAATTTTGGTAAGGAAATGACTTTCCTCCTCTTTCTTCTTCTTGTACTTGTTTGAAGTGTTGTTTGGAGTCGTTTTTGATTTTTTTTTTTGATTTTTTTAAACTCATTGTGTGTGCTTTTAGTCATTACATACTGTATTTTAATTTTCATACTGTATTTTTATGAGTTTTTTAGTTTACTTCCCATATGCTAATCTTTTTTCCAGTTCCAACCGGTTCCGGTTCCGATTCCGGAACCTAACCGGTTCGGTTAGGGTTCCTCCACTAGCCGAACCGGTTGGAACCGTTCGGTTCCAACCGGAACCGTACGGTTCCGGTTGGAACCGGTTTGCATATATATAATAATATATTTTTTTAATTTTTTAGATAAGATTTTTATTTGTAATTTAGTGTAATTATGTAATGTAATTTAACATAATTTGTAATTTACATAATTTTATTTGTAATTATGTAATTTTATTT
The DNA here is from genome assembly GCA_019454045.1 of Zanthoxylum bungeanum. NCBI lineage: Eukaryota > Viridiplantae > Streptophyta > Magnoliopsida > Sapindales > Rutaceae > Zanthoxylum > Zanthoxylum bungeanum. The sequence goes on along the minus strand of SKCR01043300.1, from coordinate 46,089 downwards.
GTAATTATTTTCAAAAATAATAATTTAATGTAATTATTTGTAATTTGAGTTTTATTTTCAAAAAAGTAAAAAAAAAAAAAAAAACCGAATGGAACCGGAACCGGATGGTTCGGTTCCGGTTCGGAAGTGAACCGAACCGCCGGCCCGGTCTAGCTGTTAGTGAGAGTTAGTAAATTAAGTTTGCATATTCTCTTGCATGTGATTTTTAATTGGTATCTTGATATGTTATTTTGAAATGTTATTTTTATCCATTGTCATTTCGCGATAAAAAGGGGGAGTAATTATCGATTTTAATTTTTAATTTTTAGTTTATCTACTCTTTATGTTCCCTATATTTTTCACGGGTATATTGTTATTTGTGGATGTTTTAGGTGTGAGAAGACTAGTGGCTGTGTGTGGTAATGTGTCATCGACTTCAAGACTATTTGATTAGGTATTAGATCAAGTCGTATTGTAATAAGTTATTGTCTTGATGGTTGGCAGTTGGCTACGTTATTTTTGTTAAGGTTTTATATGGAATTACAGGGTTAGCGCAGCGAAACGCAGAAAAAAGATTTTTTCGATTTCAAAATTTTTTCTTAGAACAATTAAATAAACTTATTATTTAATTAATCAATACTTAAAATCTGAAATTTTAACACAAGAAATCAAATTTCTATTAATTACCGAATTGCCCAAAGGTTTTACAATTTAATCATTTTGGTCCTTAAATAGTCAAATACTTATTTAATTGATTCCAAATCAATACCAAATTGATTTATACATGTCTAATACATGAAATTATAATTTGCAACACAAATCAAGAATTTTCTTGAAATTGTCGAACACATCCCAGATTTTTTTTAATTGGGATTTGGCCCCAAATGTTCAAAACATGTCAAGATCAAATTCAATCAATCCCAAATTTAATATACATCAAATATATATCATATATATGAAAAGTGGTAAAAATTGGATTAGGTTAAGAACCCTAATTTCACAAATTACTCCAATTGGATAATTTACATTAAATTGAATTAATTCAATGCTTTCATCAATTCAATAATTCACCAAACAAGTCTCACCACTTGAAATAACTTAAGAACAAATCTAGGTTATAATTGAGTGGAATTAAAACTCTAGAATGGCAACTTTAATCTTTAATTAATCAATTAAGCATAATTACTCCTAATTAGCTCATTAATTAATCACACATGCTAATCACATCCAACAAGCTTCAAACACATTTAATGAAAAACCCAAAGAGTAGAGACATCAACTTAGCAACACAAATTAAAGCTAAGATTAATTTAAAAAATTTCATGTACAAGAAAGTGTGAAAAACTTACAAAATCTCCAAGTTTTTGTCTTTGTTTCATTTCTTTCTTCCACTTTTTTCTCTCAACTTACTTTGTAAAATATTGTGAAACTTGTCTAAGTGGTGTAAAATGAAAAATAAAATATTTTTATTAATTCATCACCTTGGCCCAATTTAATAGAAGGAAAATTAAATAACAATTATTTGATTTTTTGTTCCATTTCAATTGGCACACATATTACTTTAATAAAGTTAACAATTATCTTCCATAAAGTAAATTAAAATGTGTTCCAATGGCACCATGCCATTTCCAAGCTTTAATAAAGCAAATCATTACAAAAGATATTTACTTTATTAATTAATTTAATTATTTAATAATTTAATAATTAAATAATTAATATAAATATCTTAAATATATGTATTATATTTACATTAAATATCTCAAATACATATATTAATGATATATGTCAAATATCACAAATGGATATTTTATTAATGTGTATTTAATAAAATCAAGTATTAAATACAAATACACATTAATTCGGAAATCACCGTTAGGTCCCGATTGCATGTATTTTTTGTTTAATCGTTAAACGAGTTATAAATAATCAGTAATTCATAATAGTTGCCCTAGTGCTCTACGAGTATATATTATTAATGAGACTCTCTAGATTCAGGCATATCCATCACGAAATCAAATTTCGTGTCCATAATTCACCCACCCGTAAATTATGACGAACACAGATAAACTCTCTGAATCATACAAGTCGAGGTCACTGCATACGTATAATCCCTCCGTCATAGGTATCCGGATTATTCCAGAGATATAGATACAAACGTCAAATCTCTATAGATATAATCATGTCGACGTTTCTATTAGCAATCCATTAATAAGACTTAGAACTGATTTCTACAGTGTACCACGGGCCCATGGATTTAACATATTGTTAATTCCATATTGAATACCTATGCTCTGTACACAGAGCTGACGAATCATTTCTTGATACAAACAGGATATCCTGAGCATCAGTCCACACCTAACGAACATGCAGAGGTCAGATCTAAATAGATCGGTGACATGGCTGCCATCTAATTGTGGAGGATAACTCATATATCCACAGTGGTATTTCAAGTCAAAGAATCACTATGCTCACTCAACCCGAGAAGATTCTTTTTGACGTTTGTGTACTATCCATTAAGAATCTTCGGTGAGTCATTCAGTGTTTATCCGCTATAAACACCTACATGTCTATACGAGTCTCCAAGACTCATGGTTCACTGAGAAATCATCGGAATCCAAGATTTCAATATACGACATGTACCATTCTCAACGGGTTTACTTTATTGACCAAATAGTGTAATCCTTGACCGGGAACTGTCTAAGAATGACAACGTCATGATACAACTCAATGTCAGTTGTGACGCTTTTGCAACAGTATCATAACTAATCATTCTAAGGTCTGTTACGTCTTTACCAAATTAAAGAAGAAGTTATATAAAAGAAACTGTTCATTTTATTCATAATAAAATGTTACATAAGTATTTACAAGGAAATACATAATAAAATTGGCGCTCTGAGCATCAACCCTAACAAAATCTCTCACTTGCTCTAGTGCCAATATCGATTGTATCTAATACCCATCGACTCCACATGTTTATCAAATAACTTCGGAGGTATGGCCTTCGTAAGCGGGTCTGCTACATTATCTTCACTCGGTATCTTGCACACGACAATGTCCCCTCGTGACACAATCTCTCGAATGATGTGGTACTTTCATTCCACATGCTTCGACTTCTGATGCGCCCTTGTTTCTTTTGCTTGCGCAATGGCTCCAGTATTATCACAATATAATAGAATCGATTCTCGATACTTGGGACTACTCTCAATTCTGTGATAAAGTTCCTAAACCATACAGCTTCCTTTGCAGCTTCAAAAGCTGCAATATATTCCGCCTCTGTGGTGGAATCAACTGTCGACCCCCATTTGGAACTCTTCCAACAAATTGCACCGCCGTTAAGGGTAAACACGAATCTTGATGTAGACTTTCTATCATCAGGATTCGATTGGAAATCAGAATCCGTATACCCATTAACATACAGTTTGTTTCCTCCATCGATTATAAACTTATCTTTAGTACCTTTAAGATACTTGAGGATATGTTAATGGCCATCCAATGGTCATTTCCTAGATTGGACTGATATATGCTCGTCACACTAACTGCGAAGCTGATATCAGGCCTTGTATATAATATGGCATATATGATGCTGCCCAAACACGATGTGCGAAGCTGATATCAGGCCTTGTATATAACATGGCATACATGATGCTCATGGCATACATGATGTTGATTAGACATTCTAATCTTCTCATCTTCTATTTGCGGACACATCTTCTTCGAAAGATGTTAGCCATGTCTGAACGGTATGTTTACTGTCTTACAGTTACCAAAAATACACCGTTCTAAGATCTTATCTACGTACGTTGATTGAGATAACCCAATAAGCTTCATTTCTCTATCTCTATGAAGTTTTATTCCTAAGACATAAAAAGCTTCACACAGGTCCTTCATGGAGAAATTCTTACAGAGGTAAGCTTTGACGCCTTGTATCATCCCAATATCATTCCAAATGATAAGGATATCGTCAACATAGAGAATTAAAAATACCACCATACTCCCACTGGCCTTCTTATACACACACGATTCTTCCGAATTCTTGAAAAAACCAGACAATTTGATTATCTCGTCGAATCGAAGATTCCAACTTCGTGAAGCCTGTTTAAGTCCATAAATGGACTTCTTCAGCTTGCATACCATGCATGAGTCTTCGCTAGATTCAAAACCCTTCGGCTGTTCCATATAGATTTCTTCATCAAGAAACCCATTTAGAAAAGCCGTTTTGACATCCATTTGCCAAATCTCGTAATCATGATATGCGGCAATTGACAACAAAATCCTGATGGACTTTAGCATCGCAACTGGCGAAAAAATTTCATCGTAGTCGACACCAGGTCGCTGCGAGTAACCTTTAGCTACCAGTCGGGCCTTAAAGGTTTCAACCTTTCCTTCGGGCCCTCGCTTCCTCTTGTAAATCCATTTACAACCGATAGGAACAATTCCTTCGGGAAGCGGAACCAAGTTCCAAACTTGATTATCATACATTGAGTCCATCTTGGATTTCATGGCGTCTTGCCACTTCAAGGAGTCGATGTCCAACATTAATTCTCTATAGGTAAAAGGTCAGTCTCTTCAACTAAGAGCACATCCAGACTCTTTTCTTGTATCAAATACAAGCGTTCAGGAGGTCAAGATACCCTTTGTGACCTACAGAGTATGTGTGTTGAAGGTTCTTCATCTTCTTGAACTACAGGTTCTTCCATTAGTTCGTTGGTTCCAAGTTGTACTTTATCAAGTTCAACCTATCTATGATAACCACCTTCAGCCAAAAATTCTATTTCTAGAAATTTTACAAAGCGAGCTACGAACACATTTCAATGCTCGGTATCATAGAACAAATATCCTTTCGTATTTGAAGGATATCCAACAAACCTAAACTTCTGCCCTCGAGGCAAAAGCTTATTTTACTGAGCCATCCTAACGTATGCAAGACACCCCCAAATCTTAATATAACAAAGATTCGGTTTCCTACCGGTCCATATCTCATATAGAGTCGTAGGAACAGCTTTAGAAGTAATCTTGTTCAAAAGATATGCGGCAGTTAAAAGAGCATAACCCCATAAATAATAGGGTAAATCTGTATAACTCAACATCGATCGGACCATATCCAATAAAGTCTGATTTCTCCTCTCTGACACTCCATTGTGATGTGGAGTGCCTGGATGAGTATATTGAGTGAGAATCCCATTCTCCCTTAAATAATCAGTGAACTCTGCACTCATATATTCACCGCCTCGATCAGATCAAAGGCATTTAATATATTGACCGGTCTATTTTTCAACTTCATTTCGAAATTCTTTAAACTTTTCAAAGATTTCCGATTTATGTTTCATCAGATAAACATAACCGTACCATGACAGATCATCGATAAAGGTAACGAAGTAAGAAAAACCATTGTGAGCAGTTTGACTCATTGGACCACATACATCAGAATGTATGAGTTCCAATAGGTTAGTGGCTCGATGTCCAACACCCGAAAATGTGGCTTTGGTCATTTTACCCCGAATACAAGATTCGCAAGTTGGATAAAGTTCAATGGTGAGATCATGTATTCTTAACCAACTGGGTTAGGCATTTCATGCCTATATGACCCAATCTCATGTGCCACAGTTCAGTATTATTTATATCAGATTGTTTACGTTTATTAATTCCAGTATTATAGATATCTTGTGAGGTACCCAATATGTAATGACCATGCTCATTTGGACAACAAAGGATCTGAATATTATAAATATCATATAAATACAAAGAATGATTCTTAATATTTACATTATATCCTTCAATATCTAATACAAAAAGGGACATAATATTTGCCACACATCCTGGCACAAAATAGCAATCATTTAACAAAAGTCTCCTACTGGGTAAGGGAATCTCGCATATGCCCACTGCAACCGCATCCAGAGAGTCGCCACTCTCGTATTTCAACTGCATCTCCCCAGATTTCAACTGTCTACTTCCCGTCAGCACCTGCAACATATTGCAAATGTGAATAGGACAAGCAGAATCCAAAATCCAATTAGATGTCATAGCTTCACAAGCTAATGAGATATCAATAATAGGAAAAATAAAAGTACCTGATGTAGATGCTCTTTCCTTCCTTATCTGTGCAAGATAGTCCGGGTAGTTTCTTTTACAGTGCCCGACTTTCTGGCAGTGGTGGCACTTATCTTCAGAAGCTCTTTTGGGCATCACTGTCTTACCCTGTGGAGGAATATTGAAACCCTTCTTTTTGTTTCCTTTTGTATTCTTCCCATTCGACTTGGATTGGGAAGAAGCGGAAAGTGAAGTGGGTTTCGGAAGGCGAATCGGAACTCCATTCCTTAAATCTTCCTCTTCTGTGAGAAGCATCCTATGCAACTCATGGTAAGAGCAGTGAATCCCATTCATGTTGAAGTACATAACAAACAGGCGATACGACACCGGGAGTGAACCGAGAAAGACATTACGCCCCAGAGTTTCATTGAGAGGGAAATCCTTACGCCTCAACTGCTCAATCAAATTGATCAAGTGAAGCACATGCGGGCTCACAGCTTGCCCCTCATCAAGTTTAGAATGGAACAATTCCATTGAAACTCTATGAACCACGACCTGTTCCTGTTCATGAACGATTCACGAAGTTGTGTCATCATGTTATACACATCGTGCATCTCAAAATAAGTCTTCTTAAGCTCTGAAGAAAGAGAACTCAGAATGAATGATTTAACCCTTAAATCATCATCCTTCCATCGCTGGAAAGTCTCATGTTCTTCAGGAGATGCATCTGGAGATATAGCAAGCGGTAATGGACCTTCCAAAATGTATCCCAGCTTCTCAGAATTGAGGACAATCCTCAAATCCATATCCCAATCCGTAAAGTTTTCAGCGCCTTTTAGCTTATTCGTATCTAGCATACGAGCAAAAGGATTGGTTGGACTTGCCGCCATCGCAAATCTATCAAATAGACAGCGAATCAACGATAAGCAGATAAAAGATAAAACAGTTTCATATTATATCAAAAAAAATTAACTAGATCATGAATTTTTAATCTAAAAATGCCTCTCCCGCTATTTCATGTAAAACTGTAATCCCCAAATAGAATACAATACATGCGATAATCAAATCATAACATAATAGTGAAAGGTGGACCCCATGAATATATTTCAACTCACAGCTTTGGCATGTTCTCGCCTACGTATATTCATTAGGTAGACAACTCATTGTCAATCACTCAATAGTGACTTCTGGGTTTTTGGTCATGGTTGTTTCTCGTTGTGACATCTTTGGCACGTTCACAAAGAGGCGTTTATTCATTAGGTAGACAACTCATTGTCAATCACTCAATAGTGACTTCTGGGTTTTTGGTCATGGTCGTATATTCATTAGGTAGACAACTTATTGTCAATCACTCAATAGTGACTTCTGGGTTTTTGGTCATGGTCGTTTCTCGTTGTGACATCTTTGGCACGTTCACAAGGAGGCGTACCAAGGTAAAACTTGTCAATGATGAATTCAAGATACTTGCGAAACCTCGACAGCTTTGGCACGTTCAGGATTCCGCTTTCGCTTGAATTCACTTAATATCAAATATATCTGGTACAGATAAAATTCTACCAGCCATATCCTCACAGGTTTGGCACGTTCTCGGATATAGTCGCAGAAAATTTATCGATAAGCGGTATTGACGAGACAGACCAATTAATAAGCATCAAATACATATTAAATTAACAACCTTATTTTTAAATAGGGATTTTTCCGCAAAAGATGCTTTTACTTTATTTAATCAAATTAAATAAACACATGCATGCATAAAATCAAGATTAAAGTCAACATTGAATTTTAAAGGCATAATCATATATCAGACTCGCTCTGATACTATTTTTGTTGGGGTGTTATACGAAATTACAGGGTTAGCGCAGCGGAACGCGGAAAACTGATTTTTCCGATTTCAAAAATTTTTCTTGGAACAATTAAATAAACTTATTTATTTAATTAACCAATACTTAAAATCTGAAATTTTAACCCAAGAAATCAAATTTTTATTAATTACCGAATTGCCCCAAAGTTTTGCAATTTAATAATTTTGGCCCTTAAATAGTCAAATACTTATTTAATTGATTCCAAATCAATCCCAAAATGATGTATACATGTCTAATACATGAAATTACAATTTGCAACACAAATCCAGAATTTTCTTGAAATTGTCGAACACGGCCCATATTTTTTCTTAATTTTGATTTGGCCCCAAATGTTCAAAACATGTCAAGATCAATTCCAATCAATCCCAAATTTAATATACATCAAATATATATCATATTATATCATATATATGAAAAGACCCAAAATTATATTAGGTTAAGAACCCTAATTTTATAAATTACTCCAATTGGACAATTTACATTAAATTGAATTAATTCAATGCTTTAATCAATTCAATAATTCACCAAACAAGTCTCACCACTTGAAATAACTTAAGAACAATTCTAGGTTATAATTGAGTGGAATTAAAACTCTAGAATGGTAACTTTAATAGTTAATTAATCAATTAAGCATAATTACTCCTAATTAGCTCATTAATTAATCACACATGCTAATCACATCCAACAAGCTTCAAACACATATAATTACAAACCCAAAGAGTAGAAACATCAACTTAGCAACACAAATTGAAGCTAAGATTAATTGAAATAATTTTTATGTAGAAGAAAGTGTGAAAAACTTACAAAATTTCCAAGTTTTTGCCTTTGTTTCCTTTCTTTCTTCCACTTTTTTTCTCTCAGCTTACTTTGTAAAATATTGTGAAACTTTTCTAAGTGTTGTAAAATGAAAAACAAAATAATTTTGTTAATTCATCACCTTGGTCGAATTTAATAAAAGGAAAATTAAATAACAATTATTTGATTTTTTGTTCCATTTCAATTGGCACACATATTACTTTAATAAAGTTAACAATTATCTTCCATAAAGTAAATTAAAATGTGTTCCAACGGCACCATGCCATTTCCAAGCTTTAATAAAGTAAATCATTACAAAAGATATTTACTTTATTAATTAATTTAATTATTTAATAATTAAATAATAAATATAAATATCTTAAATATATGTATTATATTAACATTAAATATCTCAAATACATATATTAATGATAAATGTCAAATATCACAAATGGATATTTTATTAATGTGTATTTAATAAAATCAAGTATTAAATACAAATACATATTAATTCAGAAATGACCATTAGGTCCCGATTGCATGTATTTTTCGTTTAACCGTTAAACGAGTTATAAATAATCAATATTATTCATAACAGTTGCCCTAGTGCTCTACGAGTATATTTCATTAGTGAGACTCTCTAGATTCAGACATATCCGTCACGAAATCAAATTTCGTGTCCATAATTCACCCACCCGTAAATTATGATGAACACGGATAAACTCTCTAAATCATACAAGTCGAGGTCACTACATACGTATAATCCCTCCGTCACAGGTATCCGGATTATTCCAGAGATATAGATACAAACATCAAATCTCTATAGATATAATCACGTCGACGTTTCTATTAGCAATCCCTTAATAACACTTAGAACTAATTTCTACAGTGTTCCACGGGCCCATGGATTTAAAAGATTGCTAATTCCATATTGAATACCTATGCTCTGTACACAGATCTGCCGAATCATTTCTTGATACACACAGGATATCCTGAGCATCAGTCCACACCCAACGAACTGGCAGAGGTAAGATCTAAATAGATCGATGACATGACTGTCATCTAAGTGTGGAGGATAACTCATATATAAACAGTGGTATTTCAAGTCAAAGAATCACTATGCTCGCTCAACACGAGAAGATTCTTATTGACGTTGGTGTACCATCCATTAAGAAGCTTTGGTGAGTCATTCAGTGTTTATCCGCTATAAATACATACACGTCTATACGAGTCTCAAAGACCATGGTTCACTGAGAAATCATCGGAATCCAAGATTCCAATATACGACATGTACCAGTCTCAACGGGTTTAATTTACTGACCAAATAGTTTAAACCTTGACTGGGAACTGTATAAGAATGACAATGTCATGATGCAACTCAATGTCAGTTGTGACGCTTTTACAACAGTATCATAACTAATCATTCTAAGGTCTGTTACATCTTTACCATATTAAAGAATAAGTTATATAAAATAAATTGTTCATTTTATTCATAATAAAATGTTACATAAGTATTTACAAAGAAATATATAATAAAATTGGCGCTCAGAGCACCAACCATAACAATTTTTGCATCTTTTATCATAGTTTTTGTATTAGATATTTTGTCATGGAATTCCGCATGGGGAGATTGTTACGTTCATGTGTATTGGAAACTTCCATAATAAAACAAGTTCAATTGAGTTGTAATAAGTCTTGAAGATCTCTGAGCAATTTGACAAGTATTTGGACAACTTCTGATGGAGATATCAAAGTGAAGTTCACTCTTTTAGAAATTTCAGAAGATTTAGAGCTCCAATTGACATGAGGTTAGTGTTATTGGAAAGTAGACTAGAAAATGATCGTGTACATATAAAGAACACATGATTTGGCCAATGGACGAGAAAATTACAAGTATTTTAATCTGCGACGTGCGTTTGCGTAACATTCGTCGAAGCGTTCTAACTCTCAGAGGTAGAAAATTTACATTTGATGGGCGTTTGAATTCTCGTGCATAAGTGGATTATTTTAAACGTATTTTTATAGCCAGTTTTGCATAAGGAAAAGCCTATATATGCCTTACTTATATAAACAAACATAGAGCCACCTTATTAACTGTTGGAAACACATTATTATTAGCTATAACATTATTTTTTTTCAACCTTCTTGACAATTCACCTAAAAGACTTCTTTGGTTTCCATGTCTTCTTTCATTTGGTGAGATTGAGTTTTGATTTACCATCAACACGGAAACATAATTATAACCCAATTTCCTAAGCCTTCAGAGTTCTCTAGGAGGAAGATTGGTAGTTGAAGTTTCAGCGTTGTGAGTTTGCAAGGTTGATCCACTCAGAGACTTCAGAGGTTCTGGAGAAGACCGCTTAGTGCAGGCTTGGGGAGTTCTTCGAGTTATTATAGTTTATAGGTATTCGAGTCGATGAAGTTGTCACTATAGGTCATATACCATCACTATAAGTTTTCTTATATATAGTGGATTCGAGTGGTAGCCTATATCCGAAGTGATTTTTTACTCGCACGAGTTTTCCACCCTGTCAATAAAATTCTTATGTTGATTTTATTTATTAATTTGATTCATATTTACATATACTTAAGGGTGATTGTTGAATCGAATCATAGTGACTTTAACTTTGACTTGTCTTAAATTAAAATAGTTGTTTAATTCCATATAGGGTCAGAATATTAGGTTAACATGAGACAAATTTCAAAATTTTCATGTTTCAATAAAAAAAAAAGTAAAAAATCACAATATGTAAGATGTTATATATAGTTAACATTCACACCTACAACTTTCGCCAAGAAACCTCTCTCAAATTAGGACTTCTACAGGGTCAAAATTATCATAAAATCGGTATGACATTGATGAGCGGAAAATATATCAATATTTACCGCCCCTTTTCTTTAATATTTTGTTTAGTTTCTCGGGTTTGATAAACGTTTTGATGTGTTTTAGTTTATTTTGCAGATAAAATAATATTGGGACTCAATGAAATCATTTAGGACGAAATGTGGGTCAAATAAGGGCAAAAATTGTACTTGACATATTAATTTTGGAGATTGGAAACTTGAAAGGGCGTTCTAACGAAGTGTAGTTTCGGAAATTCCAATTTTGCGCAACTATCATATTTTGGGCATAACGTTTTATTCCGATATCGAATTGAGCTTATTCAAGTTCCAGATTAAAGAAGACTCAAAGATCTACAAGTTTGAAGAACAAAAAAATTTCGAATTCTGAAGATTTCATGATCGAAATTGATGAAATATCCAGAAGTGTGTTATGCGTAATTATTAAAGTCATTTTCAAAGCAAAAAAATAAATAAATAAATAAATAATAAAAATGGTCAAGCTCCCACCAAACTTGATAGCAATTAATAATGGATTTGGTGGAGCAATTAGTGGAGCAATTAATAATGGATTTGGTGGATGATTTGATGGAGGCAAAATTTTGCCTATAAATACCAAGCCATTTCATTTGTAAATTCATACTTTCTTCTTTGAAATTCCTAAAGAATAACTAAGAAGATTGTATATTGCTTATTTATTTACAGCTTTCAGTAATTAATTTCTGCTTTCGCACTTTCTTTTCTTTACTTTTTAGTTTTTATTTTCCGCAATTTACTTTTACGCACAGTACTTTCATTTCTTTACTTTTTCAGTTTTTACTTTTCAAGCAATGATGAGGTAACTCCCCCTTGATGGGGTAAAAGGTAAAGCTTTTATTATTGCTATTTAGATTAATCTCCCATAATTATAATATAATAACTATTTAAAATCTGACTTAACGAGGATACCGCCATATTGGTCGGTTGGTAATTAATTATAAATTGGTTTTAACCTGACTAAGCATGGATACCGTATGGTTGGTCGGTTGGTAATTAATTATTAATTTGACTTAATCAGGATATCGCCTATATGGCTGGTTGGTAATTATCACGCAAAGTTAATATATTATATTAAGGGAGATATCTAAAATAGTAGTAATAAAAGTGGATCATTTTACCTCAGCATTTTCTTTATTGTACTTTTACTTTATTTACTTTCAGCATTTACTTTCCAGTAATTTACTTTCCAGTAATTTAATTTCCAGCATTTACTTTCCAGTAATTTAATTTCCAGCATTTACTTTATGTCTTTTCTTTTATTTAAGTTTTTACTACCCGTAAATATGTGTCGTAACTAAGCCAGTTATATGGGGTTGTGATGAAATCCAATATCACCGGTTTATAATGGGTTAAATTACAGTTTGGGTAATATAAAGGTTTTTTTATTGAGTCTTAATCCTAATGTTTTTTATTAACTGGCCATTAATAAAATTGAACTGGTAAACTTAAAATGAAATTGTAAAAGAGATTTTAGGTTAAAGACCTTAGACTCAATAGCCCACGATATTCCTTGAGGATAGATAACCCTTTAATAGATTTCCTTACAGGATAGGAATATACCTGTCGGGCGGGGGTAGCCATAATTGGAACTTAATCTTAATGAATTCAGATAACTTGGTTAACATAGGAATATGATTAATTGGGTTATACTCGGTATTTGTATTTGACCATCGGAATAGGCTCTTACATAATTTCGTGTTCCAGTTAATAAACCAATATATTACTCAAACGTAAAATAATCACTTCATCTTTTAAAAAGATATTGGAAGGATTCACAACCCTGGATAGTTTTATAAATTTGAATTTTCTTTAATCTACATTCAAGCAATTTATTTACTTGTTTTAATTTTAAAGTCACCACCCATTCAATCCATTAGATACTTGTAAACATTTAACTTCATAAATTGATAAAAAAAGGTTTTAAGTCCTTGTGGGATCGATACTTTTTATACTACTTGAACGATACGTGCGTTTGCGTTATACGCGTGTGATTACGCCGGTCAAGTTTTTGGCGCCGTTGCCGGGGACTTATTTATCTTTCACTATTAGTTTTGAGGTTAGATACCTTTTCTTGTATCTAATTTTCTTTTTACTTATTGTTTTTGTTTTCACTTGTTTCAGGTTCTCAGACACTACATGAGACAAACCAGAAGCTTTGAACTCCGACCGCTTGACCCAGAGATTGAAAGAACCATCAGACATTTGAGAATGGAAATGCGAGAAGGCCAAGAAGCAATCGTTAACATGGAACCTAAACCTTTAGAAGTTGCACCACCAATTCCCATTCGAGACAGAACTATTCCTTTGGTTGACGGCCTCATTTCATGTATTGTACTTCCTCCCTTACCAGAAAATGCGTGTGACATCAAAACATGCATTCAGATGATTCAGCAGTCAGTTCAGTTTGGGGGGAATGCAACTGAAGATCCTAATGCCCATATCAGCAACTTCCTGGAAGTTTACGGCACTTTCAACTACAATAGAGCATCAGAAGAAGCAATGAGACTGCGAGTTTTTCCATATTCCTTGAAAGACAGAGCAAAAACTTGGCTACATTCACTATCAGCAGGTTCCATCACAACTTGGAATACTCTAGCCACCAAATTCCTTGCAAAGTACTTTCCACCAGCCAGAATAGTAAAACTGAGAAATGACATCACATCCTTTGTACAACTTGACTCGGAAACTCTCTACGAAGCTTGGGAAAGGTACAAAGATTTGCTCCGGAAATGTCCTCACCATGAGATTCCAAAATGGCTTCAAGTCCAAACTTTCTATAATGGACTTTCTGGATTGATGAGAACCACAATTGATGCTGCTGCTGGAGGAACTTTGATGGCAAAAGGAGAAGATCAAGCCTGTGACTTAATCGAATAAATGGCTAACAACAATCCACTGTGGCCAACAGAAAAGAGCATGATTCAACGAATTACATGAATTTATGAAGTTGGAGCTAACTCAGCAGTGAATACTAAGTTGGAGCAAATGTGTAAAAGCCTGGAAACATTTAGCACGCAAGTTGTAAACATCACTAGAGCCACAAGTTCACCATATGGAGGAGCACCAGAGCCAAACCAACATGAAGAAACGGTGAACTATGTCAACAATTTCAACAGACATTGAAACAATCCATATTCCAACACCTATTACCCATGGTGGATGAATCATCCCAATTTTTCATGGAGCAACAATTCAGGGCAAAAGAACATTCCACCACCTAGATTTCAACAGCAAAACAAAATCCATGAGTTTGAAAAAGAACCAGAAATGAAAGAATGGATTGCATAGATGTTCAAAAAGCAACAAGCAGCATATGATGCTATTTTTCAAAGCCAATCTGCTTCCATCAAAGCACTGGAAAATCAAATTGGACAACTGGCCAATGTTCAGAGTTACAGAGCCTGCTAAGGAACCTTCCAAGCAGCACAGAACCAAATCCAATGAACCGATGGAAGGAGCAATGCCAAGCCATTACTTTGAAAAGTGGTACTGAAATCAACAAAGATGTTGGAATCAAGGCAACAATTGAAGAGGTTCCTAAAGATGCAATTCCACAGATGAAGGAAAAAAGAGCAAAGGAAAAAGATCAAGAAAAATTCACTCCACCTCCACATTTTCCACAGCGTCTCTAGAAAAATAAACTAGACAAGCAGTTTGCTCGATTATTGGAGGTGTTCAAAAAGTTGCACATCAACATTCCATTCGCAGAAGTGTTGGAAGAAAGGCACATCTATGTCAAATTCATGAAATATATTCTTTCACGAAAGCGGAGATTGAGAGATTACGAGACAGTAGCATTGACAGAAGAATACAGTGCGATCATTCAGAGGAAACTTCCTCCGAAGCTGAAAGATCCTGGCAGTTTCATTGTCCCATGCACCATTGGAGAACATTATATCGGTAAGGCTTTATGTGATTTAGGTGCAAGTGTTAATTTAATGCCTTTTCTATTTACAGGAAACTGCAAATTGGAGAAGCAATGCCTACCTCAGTCTCTCTGTAACTTGCTGATCGAACGCTCCCATTTCCGAGAGGTGTTGTTGAAGATGTGCTGGTCAAAGTCGACAAACTCATTCTCCCAGCAGATTTCATTATCCTTGACATGGAAGAAGATAAAGATGTTCCTATCATCCTTGGGAGACCATTCTTGGCTATAGGTCGAACTGTGATTGATGTGCAAAAAGAAGAACTAACTATGAAAGTGCATGACCAATAAGTTACCTTTAATGTTTTCAAAGCCATGAAATTCCCGAGTGATGAAAAAGAGGAAGAATGTTTCAGAATTGATGTTGTTGATAGTATCATTCAGGATACTGATACAATTCCCACGGATAAACTTGAAGCTTGCATCACCAACATGACTGACAGCGAGCTAGATGCTGAAATTCTTGAATATATCAACTATCTTGACGAGTCATTCCAATTCAAATCGACACCACCAGTGGAAAATCTAGAAATTCCAAAGAAAAATCGAATCAAGCCCTCAATTGAAGAACCATCGTAGCTGGAGCTGAAGCTATTGTCGAGTCATCTCAGGTATGCATTTCTTGGAAACTCTTCTGAATTACCTGTTATTATTTCTTCTTCGCTAACATTGGAGCAAGAAGAAAAGTTGCTGAGAGTGTTACGAGAACACAAAAGAGCCATTGGCTGGACTATAGCAGACATTCGAGGCATTAGTCCATCATTTTGCATGCACAAGATTCTGATGAACGATGAGTACAGACCCACAGTGGAGCATCAATGGAGACTCAATCCAATCATGAAGGAAGTCATGAAGAAAGAAATCATCAAATGGTTGGATGCTGGTATAATCTACCCCATCTCAGATAGTATTTGGGTGAGTCCTATGCAGTGTATACCGAAGAAATGAGGAATTATTGTAGTCACAAATGAAAAGAACAAATTGATTCCAACAAGAACGGTGACTGGATGGAGAGTATACATGGACTACCAGAAACTGAATAAAGCAACAAGGAAATACCATTTTCCGTTACCATTAATTGACCAGATGCTAGACAGACTGGCGGGACATGAGTTCTATTTTTTTTGGATGCATACTCGGGGTACAATCAGATTACCATCGCCCCAGAAGATCATGAGAAAACCATATTTACATGTCCGTATGGTACTTTTACTTTCCGTAGAATTCCATTTGGACTATGTAATGCTCCTACCACATTCCAACGTTGCATGATGGCCACATTCCAACATAGTATGGAGGTTTTTATGGATGACTTCTCTGTGTTTGGAGACTCTTTTGACCACTGTTTGCAAAACTGGAACATGTGTTTCAAAGGTGTGAAGATACCAACCTGGTACTCAATTGGGAGAAATGCCACTTCATGGTACATGAAGGCATCGTTCTTGGACATCGAATCTCACAAATGGGAATCGAGGTAGACAAAGCAAAGATCGAGACAATTGAAAAACTACCTCCACCCACATCTGTCAAAGGGATTCGGAGTTTTCTCGGACATGCTGGCTTTTACAGGAGATTTATCAAAGAATTCTCAAAAATTGCAAAACCTCTTTGCAATCTTCTGGAGAAAGATGTGCCTTTCAACTTCACCAAAGAATGTCAGGAAGCCTTTGAGATCCTAAAACAGAAGCTGGTCTCTACCCCCATCATAGTAGCACCAGACTGGACCCTTCTATTTGAAGTGATGTGTGATGCTAGTGATTTTACTGTAGGTGAAGTTTTGGGACAACGCAAAACAAAGATCTTCCATGCCATTTACTATTTCATTAGAACTCTGAATGAAGCTCAACTCAACTACACAACCACTGAAAATGAGTTTCTTGCAGTTGTGTTTGCTTTTGATAAATTCCGCTATTAGCTGTTGGGTCCCAAAGTGGTTGTCTACACAGATCATTCAGCAATCAAATATTTGATCGTGAAGAAAGATGCCAAGCCCAGATTGATCTGTTGGATACTTCTTCATCAAGAATTCGATAAGGAGATCAGAGACAGGAAAGAGACAGAAAACCAAGTGGCAGATCATTTATCGAGGCTCGAGAATGGAGAAACAGTTGGCAAAGAACTGATAATCAAAGAAACTTTTCCAGATGAACAATTATTTGCCATGAAACAACACGATGTCTCTTGGTATGCTGACTATGTAAACTACATAGTGTCAGGAAAATGGCCGTTGGAATGGACTACTCAACAACGAAATAACTTCTTCAAAGAAGTCAAGCACTATGTCTGGGATGAGCCGTACATGTTCAAACAATGTGTTGTACAATCAGGTTTATTTTGGCCCACTCTTTTTAAAGATGCTTATCTATTTTCTATTCAATATGACAGGTGCCAGAGAACGGGAAATATTTCCAGGAGAAATAAATGACCTATACAAAATATTCTGGAAGTGGAGATATTCGATGTGTGGGGTATTGATTTTATGGGACCCTTTGTTCCATCATTTGGAAACATGTACATATTGGTGCTCGTAGATTACGTCTCCAAATGGGTTGAAGCAATTGCACTGCCATCCAATGATTTAAAGGTGGTGATCAAGTTCCTTAAAAAGAATATTTTCACTCGCTTCGGAACACCTCGGGCGATTATCAGCAATGGTGGCACACATTTCTGCAACAGATACTTCGATGCAATCCTATCCAAATACGGAGTTACTTATAAAGTTGCCACAACTTACCATCCACAGTCAAACGGGCAAGTTGAAGTTTCAAATAGGGAGATCAAAAGAATCTTGGAGATAACATGTTGGATCAACAAGGAATGACTGGTCTGAAAAACTGGATGACGTATTATGGGCCTATCGGACAGCTTACAAGACACCCATTGGTATGTCCCCATATCAAATGGTGTTCGGGAAAGCATGTCATCTGCCAGTTGAGCTTGAACACAAGGCATACTGGGCACTGAAGAAGTTGAATCTTGATCCACAAGCTGCAGGAGAGAAAAGACTTCACTAACTCAATGAGTTGGAGGAATTTCGCCTACAGGCTTATGAAAATGACAGATTATACAAAGAGAAGACCAAGAAATGGCATGACCGAAAAATAGTGCGCATACAATTGAAACCAGGGCAGCAGGTGTTGTTATATGATTCAAGGTTGAAACTTTTCCCTGGAAAGCTGAAATTAAGGTGGTCAGGCCATTTGAGATTACTCAGGTTTTACCATATGAAGCTGTTGAATTGTACAACCACAAGTTCAACAACACATTTAAGGTTAACAACCAGCATATCAAGCACTACTGGGGAGAATCATTTTAGTGACAAAAAGAAAGTGTCACACTTTCAGATCCAGCCTAACATTAGGGAAATCATGTCTAGCTGACGACATTAAACTTAGCGCTAGCTGAAAGGCAACCCATGCAATTTGTGTATATATTGTGATTTGGTGTCTTTTAATTTTTGTGTGTTTAGTTTTTGCAGGTTAAGTCATTTCAAGATGGAAGATGCTCTCGCAAATCTTCACAAGCAATTTCATTCTCTCCCTAAAAAATCTCTGATGAAAGTTTACAAAGTTCGCTTGGAACGGATGAGACTACTGATGATCAAAGGTATGTTTACTGACATTCGTTGGATTATTGAAGCACGGGTCTGATTGGCAGGTGATTCCTCTGACTCTTTTATTTCACATCTATCTGGTTTAGGAAGAAGTACATATGCTAAAAAGAGAAGAGCCAAAAGAATGTGTGTTTGTTATAAATGTGCTCGTATGTTTTGTGATACTCGTTGTCGTTCTTTAGGAATGGTGTCTGATAATCGTGAAGATAAGATTAATTTCATTAGGGATGGCTTGAGTAAGGAGTCTTTGGATGACATATCTAAGACTCTTGAGACACATCCCAGTGGATATATGTATCACGAAATTCGCGTGTTATATACACAATTCCAAAAAGAAAGACAACAGTTAAGTCTCGGGAATCAGACTCAAAAAGGCCATGTTTGCCAATTTATAAGAAAATTGGATGTGAAGCTTGTCCCTGACGCATAGACGTCAATCAAGCTGTAAATTATTATAAATATTATATCTCTTTGTCTTTTCCTAATAATTGTGATTTGCTTTGTTATTTTCTTTTATTTTCTCCGACAGGATCCAGACATTTTTTACTATCAGATTTATTTTACTATTTAACTAATAATTGTCATTTGGCAGGTACTAGTGCTATTATTTTTACTCACCATTTTCAGGTGTTATAAATTCAACTCATCATTGCACCTTTGAAGGCATCTAGATGAAAATGGAAGCCACTTCAAGAAGACGGGTTGAAAACATTTGTGTGTTTTGCGGTACCAGTGTTGGTGTTAAACCAGAATACGTAACAGCGGCACAGGATTTTGGTCGAGTCATTACTGCAAGGAATATGCACTTAGTATATGGCGGTGGCAATCTTGGACTAATATGGATCGTTTCAAAGGCTGTACATGATGGAGACAGTCAAGTCTTAGGAATCATCCCAAAACCCTTGGCGGAGGCGAATCTTATTGGATCATCAAACGGTGAGGAACTAATCGTGCCAGGTATGTCTGAATGACTAGTAGAGATGATTAACCGTGCTGATGCTTTTATTGCTTTGCCATGAGGCTTGGACACGATGAAGGAAATTATTACAGTACTATCTTGGGCAAACTTGAACATACACCAGAAACTGCTTGGATTGTACATTGTTGATGGATTTTATGATTTTCTTTGTGTATTTCTTGATGATGCCCGGAGAAATGGGTTCATGTCAAAGCCTGTAAAATAACTTCTCTTTACTGCCAGAACTGCCCCAGATTTAATTGACCAAATCTTAGCCTTTGAACCTCAAATTGACCCCATTCTTTCCAAGATAAACTGGTCTGATAATGATCGTGGTAAGAGGTGTCGGATAAATCTGGATCTTAACCTTTAACTTTTCATTTAGATGTAGAATTTCAGCTAACCAGGTACGATTTTCTAAACTCTTCTTCTACTGTTTAAGACATTGGGAACAATGTGTCATTTAGGTTTGGGGATGAGAATAGTTAAATTGTATCTTGTTTTTATTGTTTTATTTTTAGTCAAAAATTTTCAAAAAAAAAAAAAAAATTGAAAATTTTTACAAAAACCAAAAAAATATTTTGTATTTTTGTGTTTTTATTTGATTAATCAGGTGAAATTGGTGTGAGATAGATGTGTAAGGAATTTTCATTCCTGAGACGTATCTCAACATATTTCAAAACAAGTTAATTTTGTTTATTTCCTTTTGAATTATTTAATTTGTGAATTCTCCATAAAACTGACTAAAATGAATCTTCATATGCTCAGTTGACATGTATTATCTACATACATGGTAACATACGGACATGAGCTGTAATTGAAAAGTTTGTAATATTCAGTGCTATATTTTAATTGGAGGAAGCATCTAAAAAAGCAATGGGATTAAAAAAACATCTGAGATCCGAGTTATTAAGTCTGTAAGGGTGTTTTAACACCTAGTGCCCTAAAACCAACCAGTTTGTGAGTCACTGGCCCAAAGCTCGCTACATAGATCAAAGATGTTGCAAAAATATATATATATATCTGAAGTCTGAGTAATTAAGTCTGTAGGGGTATCTTAACACCTAGTGCCCTAAAACCAACTGGTTTGGGAGTCACTGGCCCAAAGCTCGCTACATAGATGGAAGATATTGTATATAAATCAAAAAAATCAAAAAAAAAATTATTCCATTGCTTAAAAAATGTGTGAATTCTGATAAAACTTTAGGACAAAAATATTACTCTCTTCTCAACTACACTCGTGACTATTGTGGGCAAAATGAGTTGATTAATATTTTGTTGACTGTGTATATGGAGAATGGTAAAAATAATCAGAGAATTTATTTATTCGGTAATTTAAAAAGAAACAAAACAACTATTAACTTGGATTAGAAGTTTCATTTGTTTAGTCACTAACTTCTTTATTCTCTTTTCTCTTGTTTTTTTTTGCTTTTGTGTGCATTAGTTTTATTATCTTTTTACTTTTGTAAAACGTTTGTGGGTATCGTTGCTGTAAGCCCTCACGAGACTACAACTCGTCCACTAGGGACACCTAGGGGTTTAAAGGCTTGTTGTATATGCTAAATGCAACTGTGATCCCTACGAAAGTGGCTTAGTTTAATTTTAATTATTTCTTGTATTTTATTTTGTTATTTTGCTTGAGGACTAGCAAAATGTTAGGTTTGGGGGTGTGATGAGCAGAAAATATATCAATATTTACCGCCCATTTTACTTAATATTTTGTTAGTTTCTCGGGTTTGATGAATGTTTTAATGTGTTTTAGTTTATTTTGGAGATAAAATAAAATCGGGACACAATGAAATCATTTAGGACGAAATGTGGGTCAAATAAGGGCAAAAATTATTAATTTTGGAGATTGGAAACTTGAAAGGGCGTTCTAACGAAGTGTAGTTTCGAAAATTCTAGTTTTACGCAACTGTCGTATTTTGGACATAACTTTTTATTTCGATATCGGATTGAGCTGATTTAAATTTCAGATTAAATAAGACTCAAAGATCTACAACTTTGAAGAACAAAATAATTTCGAATTCTGAAGATTTCGTGACCTTAATTAATGACACATCCATAAGTATGTTATGCGTAATTATTAAAGTCATTTTCAAAGCAAATAAATAAATATATAATAAAAATAGTCAAGCTCCCACCAAACATGATAGAAATTAATAATGTATTTGGTGGAGCAATTAGTGGGGTAATTAATAATGGATTTGGTGGATGATTTGATGGAGGCAAAATTTTGCCTATAAATATCAAGCAATTTCATTTGTAAATTCATAATTTCTTCTTTGAAATTCCTTAATAATAACTAAGAAGATTGTATCTTGCTTGTTTATTTACAACTTTCAGTAATTAATTTCTGCTTTCGAACTTTCTTTTCTTTACTTTTCAGTTTTTACTTTCCGCAATTTACTTTTACGTACAGTACTTTCCTTTCTTTACTTTTTCAGTTTATACTTTTCAAGCAATGTGGAGGTAACTCCCCCTTGCTGGGGTAAAAGATAAAGCTTTTATTATTGCTATTTAGATTAATCTCCCCTAATTATAATATAATAACTATTTAAAATCTGACTTAACGAGGATACCGCCATATTGGTCGGTTGGTAATTAATTATAAATTGGTTTTAACTTGACTAAGCATGGATACCGCCTGGTTGGTCGGTTGGTAATTAATTATTAATTTGACTTAATCAGGATACCGCCTATATGGCTGGTTGGTAATTATCACGCAAAGTTAATATATTATATTAAGGGAGATATCTAAAATAGTAGTAATAAAAGTAGATCATTTTACCTCAGCATTTTCTTTATTGTACTTTTACTTTATTTACTTTCAGCATTTACTTTCCAGTAATTTAATTTACAGCATTTACTTTCCAGTAATTTAATTTCCAGCATTTACTTTATGTATTTTCTTTTATTTAAGTTTTTATTACCCGTAAATATGTGTCGTAAATAAGCCAGTTATCTGGGGTTGTGATGAAATCCAATATCACCGGTTTATAAGGGGTTAAATTACAGTTTGGGTAATATAAATGTTAATTTATTGAGCCTTAATCCTAATGCTTTTTATTAACTGGCCATTAATAAAATTGAACTGGTAAACTTAAAATGAACTTGGAAAAGAGATTTTAGGTTAAAGACCTTAGACTCAATAGCCCACGATCTTCCTTGAGGATAGATAACTCTTTAATAGATTTCCTTACAGGATATGAATATACATGTCGGGCGGGGTAGCCATAATTGGAACTTAATCTTAATGAATTCAGATAACTTTGTTAACATAGGAATATGATTAATTGGGTTATACTAGGTATTTGTATTTGACCATCGGAAGAGGCTTTTACATAATTTTGTGTTCCTGGTTAATAAACCAATATATTACAGAAACGAAGGATTCACAACCCTGGATAGTTTTATAAATTTGAATTTTCTTCAATCTACTTTCAAGCAATTTATTTATTTGTTTTAATTTTAAAGTCACCACTCAATCAAACAATCAATCCATTAGATACTTGTAAACATTTAACTTCATAAATTGATAACAAAATATTTTAAGTCCTCGTGGGATCGATACTTTTTATACTACTTGAACGATACGTGCGCTTGCGTTATACGCGTGTGATTATGCCGGTCAGGCATAAAAGTCACAGTCACAAACATAGTCATTGTCACTGTCATATAGTCATAATCACATAGTCATAATCAAATTCATATAGTCACAGTCGCAATCCTAGTCAAAATCATAGTCATATAGTCATAGTCACATTCACATTTACACATCCAACTTAGTCACAATGCCAGTCATATACATAATTCTCAGTTATAATGATAGTTACATAAAATCGATCACATTTTCTCAGTCAAAATGTCAATCATATACACAATTCTCAGTCACACTTTACAATTAGGATGACAAACGCAAATACTCAATCACAATTACAATGTCAATCACAATCATAATAACTTTTTATATACTTAAATATATATTTGAACATGTTCAAACTTAAAAAAAAAAATTCAATATTCACGTTAACAATGAATATTTTACTGTTGAAAGTTCAATACTGAAATAAATAATACGTGAAAGTCATATTTGAATCTTTTCTTAGATGATGATCATATAGCAAAAATACATACATTAACAATTACAAGGCTCTTAGCATTGTATCCATGATCGAATTTTATATGCTCAGAAGGGAAGTCATGTGCAAAGTCAAAGTTTATTTTTAATCATGATAATATATTATATAATCTTGATTTACTTTCTCAGAGAGCATATATAATGCCAATAATCTCATCAATATTTTTGCTCTCAATTAACTTAGTGTCTTGATATAAACATGCCTGGAACAAAGCCAACCAAACCCCTCCACGTGTTCTAAGCCCCAAGAATCGCGAATCTTGATTTTGTAAGAACAAAATCCTTCCAAGATCAAGTTCAACCCTTAAGGAACATTGCCATTAAGAACCTTTCTTTATTTCTTTGGAGAATCCTGAATAGCGATACAGCGCCACAACGCTTACCACACGTTGACAAGCTTTTGTTTCGTAGAACCAAGGAAGAATCCACTCCCTCAAGATGACACAAGTCACTTTGTTTTGTAAAAAGATATATTATTGGTTAATTATCACTTACAATGAATAATGCCCCGTTAAATAGGTGGCTAACCCTAATTCTACCCAAATATAATAAAAATCTAATAAAATAAACCCAATAACACATAAAATACTTGAAAATTTCGTTCATGGGATTTTTAATTTAATTAATGTTCAACCCAACACTTAAACAACACATAACTTAAAAAAATATAAAAACTATAGAGATATTTTGCGTCCTCATTTCGACCATGAAAAAATCCGAACTGGACTTTGATGAAAACTTCAAAGTTGTAGTTCCAGGAGTCCTCTTTCCAATTCAACTTGAATCACCAAAATCAGACATCGGATGAGAAAGTTACAGCTAAAATATGAAGGCTGCGCAAATCCCGCCACTATTAATACACCGTTCAGAGATTAAGCCAAAAATCAATCAAGTCAGCCCTTGCACGTCCAAAACCCATTTCATTCATGCTTTATACATAATAAAGCCTTCATATAAAGTCTCATGCGTGGACCAAACTCCAGAACCCAAGAAATCTTCTAAATCCACCAAAATGGCCTAAATACAGCAATCTGACCAAGCCATGCAATCAGCCACAACTTCAAGTTCACTTGACCCAACAAATAGAGCTCATTCTGGATCACATCATTCTCCCTCTCTTGAAAAGGATTCGAACTCGAATCCGAACCCGAGTCATAGATAAAAATGACAAGATCAATGTGACGAGAATCCTGGAATAAAATAAAATCACATGGAAAAAAATGGTTAAGGTGAACAAAAGTCAATAAAAGCCGATGAATGACTTTTTGTCAATATTTTTCCACTCTCAATCTCTCCATTGCTACTCTCATTCTTAACTCCACTTGCAACCGCAAAGAGATTCCCACCTGGATTCACATTTGAAACCTCATTTAAAACAAACTCAACATACCCATGTCGCTTTCTCAAACAATCAACACTCTCATCCATGATCTGATCACACTCTACATAGTCGGACACATGCACTTTTTCCACCTCATAACTCATGTCCTCACAACCAACATCATATTGTTCCATATGATATTCACCCTTAACAGTAATTGCAAGCACCACATTGACATCATGAACAACAAAATCATGATCACTAATGTTATCGCTCACATCACTATCATCAACACCATCAACCACCTCACTCTTATTTATTGAAACATCAACATGTTTCATTTCATTACTCAAGGCTACTCTCATATCCTTCTTTACTTCACTTTTTTTTAATGTCTTTTTTCTCTATCAACTCTGGAAGCTCTCCTAATAACATTCCAAACTCAGCAATCACACTTTTCTTTTTAGCCCACTCTTCTTCACTCCTTTACATGTACAACTCTTCCTTATAGACCTCTTGTAAGGTTAAAGGAGCAAGCTTGATAATTTTTCCACCATACCTAAATTTGTACATATTCCTATCCATATCATAAACTACTTTATTGAATTTATACCAAGGCTTACCCAATAAAACATGTGTAAGACACATAGGAACCACGTCACACACTACTTGATCAACATACTTCCCAATTGCAAAACTAACCACAACCTGCTTATCAACCTCGAACTCTCCAAAATCACTCATCCATTTATAAGGTCTATCAAGATGTATCAATGGTAATCCCAATTTTTCCACAAGGTTAGTGCTAGCTAAATTTGTATGATTCCATCTATTAATAATCATATTACACACTTTACTATTAATAAGGCATCTCGTGCGGAAGATAAATACCCTTTTGTCCATCAGATTATGTATATAAATCAACCTTTTACTTGAAAGACACCAATAATGATTAAAGACTCAAAGAATCACTAAGAATTCGAAAACAAACACAAAGAAACGGACTAAAAAAAACACCAAAAGCAAAACAAGAACACAAACTAAAATGAAACTGGACAAAATTCGTAGCTAATGTTTGAAAGCGATTTTGAGACTCGAAATAAATACGGACAGATTTCGGCCAACCACTATCGAATTCCTCTCATCGGTTACTTATAAATCGATATATTATGGGTCTCGTAGATCGTTCGGGATTAAAAGATATGGTTGTTCAAAGTTTGGTGCGCGGCTGAAAATATTATGGACAATAAAACTGATCTTTTTTTTTGGATTTTTTTTTTTACTATAATGACTCAAGAATACAAGGAAATTGTGCAAAGACATAAAATTAAGACAATGACTGAATTGAAACAAGGTAATAATAAAACACAAGAAGAAAAGGCCGATGGAAACAAGACAAGACAAAAACAAGAAGCAAAACTGAATGGAAACAAAAGACGAAACTTTTTTTTTTATTTTTATTTTTTTAATGAACGAAACACAAAGAAAATAAAAGGATAAAATCTGACCCTGGAACCTTGCTCTGATACCAACTGATGAGAAACCTGCCTGGAACAAAGCCAAGCAAACTGTTGTCCGATTAGTGTCATTAAACAAGAAATCAACATGCAACAAACAAATCAAACCAGAAAAATAGATCTAATATGCATAAACCCTATAAAACCTGAAAACTTGAGAATAAGAAAAACCTGATGAAAACTTTGATCCGAGTCAATATAAATCTCTGTCCTTAAGAACTTATCAGCCCCGTCTCGGTGCTCTACGGATTTTTGGCTAATGTTCTCCCATGATAACCCGGATTCCTCTTGTTCAATGGGCACGCCTTAACAAGATCTTGAACTTGGAATATGGTGGAATTCTCTCAAAATCAAGAAAACAATGAGACTCTCAATTTTTGGATGATTCAGATTTCTTCCTTGTGTGTTAAAAATGAACATAAAGCTTCATTTTATAAGAATTGAAGGATGCCTCAAAGGCACCTTTAGGGTTGGGGTGCAACCCTCCAAAGGGTTATACCTCTCCTATGCACCCCTTGGAGCATAGGATCATTTTACAAACAATTGGAGGACATGTCCCCATGGGGTACCATCCAAGAGACATGTCCCTCCTCCATCCAAACAAGTATATTTGAAGATTTGAAGAATTTCCAACAATCCCCCACAATTCTTCAAATATTCATGCAGACACTTGAGAGATTTTCCGTGAACTAAAGCTGCATCGAAATAGGTAGCTTTCGCCTTGAACCTTTCCTAGTGAATGACAATCAGATTTACTTGGCAAACCAGTGACCCATAGTCTTGAACTGTTCTGCCGTTGGTGTAAACCAAGACAACTGCCATCACACAGCTTTACTTCGATCATTTACCGTTCTACGATTGTGTTCATTTTGGCCCTGAACAACGGTCCTGGATTCATCAAGCACTTTAGGGTAACCCGCCTTCAAAGTTCCCATGGAAGCGGCCTCACTTCTTACTTGAAATATATGATCTACTATGAAGAGGTAATATGTCTTTACCCCCATTAGGACTCATCTCCTAATATAATGATCATTAAAAGCCTTAGCTTATCCTAACCATGACAGACAACACTCAACGTCATTATCGGAATGGGAAAGAGTACAAAACCCTTCAGTGCTTGTTTTGAATTGCATAAAGTTTCTGTTGTCCCTTTTAAACCTAGATCTTGGGATCTCCAGTCAGCTAGGTTGGGTTTCCACAGTGATAATTCTTAGATTATAGGCTTCAAGCCCATTCCCCTCGATGACTTCTCAACTTGCTCTCGAGGTAAACCTTTAGTTAGTGGATCCGCTAGGTTTCCTTCGACTCAACATAATCGATCGATATTATGCCACTTGAGAGCAGTTGACCTATGGTATTATGTCTCCGACGTATGTGTCGAGACTTACCATCATACATTGTATTTTGGGCTCTCCCAATAGCCGATTGGCTTTCACAATGTATGCTAATCGCTAGCACCAGTTTGGACCAACTAGGAATATCCTCCAGGAAGTTTCAAAGCCATTCTGCTTCTTCCGCTATTTCGTCTAACACTATGAACTCTAATTCCATAGTAGACCGGGCAACACATTTTACCTCGAGAATTTCCATGACACGGCTGCATTACCAAGAGTGAAAACAAATCCACTCGTAGATTTGGAATCCATTGTATCAGATATCCAGTCAGCATCGTTGTATCCCTCTAGAACAACATGATATCTCTCGTAATGTAGCCCATATTTTTTTTAAAGTTTCTCATACCTCAAAACTCTTACTATGGCTTTCCAGTGGTTATGTCCTGGATTGCTTGTATATCTGTTAAGCCTGTTCACAGCTTGAGCGATATCAGTTCGTGTGAAATTCGTGAGATACATCAGACTTCCGATAATCATTTGAATACTCTAATTGCGATACGCTTAAGCCAGTATTATTTGATAGAGGAAGAGTTAGGTTAGCTACTCCCAAATCTTTCATATCAAATTAGCCGGATAACACTTTCTTGGTAGACTTAATCATCTCATGATTATTACCAATTATCAGCATATTGTCTATATAGAGACATACAATGACATATCCTTTTTGAGTTGATTTGGTGTACATACACTTATCACACTCATCGGTTTTAAATCAACTTGACAACATCTCTTTGTCAATTTTCTCATGTAATTGTCTAGGTGCTTGTTTTAATCCGTACAAGGATTTTACAAGTTTGCACACCTTCTGTTCTTATCCAGGAACATTAAACCCTTCTGGTTGTTCCATGTAAATCTATTCATCCAATTCACCACTCAAGAATGACGTCTTTACATCCTTTTGATGCATTTCAAGACCAAATATAGTTGTTATGGCTATGAGCATTCTTATCGATGTGATATGAATCACTGGTGAATATGTGTCAAAGTAAACAAGGCCTTCTTTTTGTCTATAACATTTTATGACAAGCCTTGCCTTGTACTTAACTATTGATCCATCTGTTTTCATCTTCCTTTTGAATATCCATTTGTAGCCCAGTGGCTTACAACCTGGAGGAAGATCAACCAACTCCCAAGTATGGTTCTAAAGGATTGAATCAATCTCACTGTTAATAGCCTCGTTCCACAGAGGTGCCTCCGAAGAAGACATTGTTTATTTATAGCTTTGAGGCTCATTTTATAACTAATATGTCAGAAAACCAGATTTGACTCTTGGTCAACCTGATCACTGTCCTTGACAGTATCAACAGATCTTTTGAGAGACTCTTTTCTTTGTCTTTCCTTACAAGGAAATGTCTCTTCAAAAAATATTGCATTCCTTGACTCAATCATCACATTTGGATTGATGTCAGGAATCTCATACTTGTGTACCAAGAATCGATACGCACTACTGTTGCAAGCATATCCGATGAATATACAGTCAACAATTTTTGGGTCATATTCCACCTTCTTAGGTTTAGGAACCATCACATTGACAATTGGCAAGAAACCCCCACATTTTCAGATATTTGTAGGAAGGTACATAACATTTCCACAACTCATATGGTGTCTTGTCCAATCTCTTGTGAGGAAGCTTGTTCAGAACGTAGTTCATGGAAAGTAGGGCTTTCCCTCCACAAGTTCTGAGGTAAACCAGAACTAGTCAACATGGCATTCATCATTTCCTTCAACGTTCGGTTTTTACACTCAACAATCCTGTTTGTTGAGGAGAATAAGGAGTAGGGGTTTCGTGAATAATTCCATGCACAGAACAATATTCACCAAATGATGAAACATATTCACCACCTCTATCACTCCTGATTCTTTTGATTTCCTTGCCAAGTTGATTTGCAACTTCGTTCTCACTGTATAAAGCTCTCAATAGCTTCAGCTTTGCCCCTCAGCAAATACACTTAACATAATCTTGTGATTTCATCAATAAAAGTGACAAAGTACTTTTTACCGCCTCTTGTTTGCACAATATTCATGTCACACACGTCAGTGTGTACAAGTTCCAATGGATGTATTTTTGCTTCAACACATGTCTCACACTTATGTTGGCTATCAATGCAAATTTAGGTATAAGGTCCATGTTAATTAATGTACGTATTGTATCATAATTAACATGTTCTAACCTCTCATGCCATATATTTTATAACTCAATAATATAAGCAGAAGTTTCAGCTTTATTAATAGCACAATTGACAGTCATTGAAAAGGCCCTCAGCGAGGTATCATTTTCCTACATAGACATCATTTTTGGTCAATATAATCTTGTCAGAAACAAATACAAACCCGAGACCGAGTTCTTCTAAATATCTGGAACATGCAAACATTCTTATATGTAAGCTCCATTCCGGATATCATTTTCAGTACCACTGTGCCTTGTCTAACCATTCTAGAGGTAAACGCGTTTCCCATTATCAGATGATCGCCGCCATCGACCTTCTGATACGAGGAAAGCATTTTATTATCTGCACATATATGACGAGTAGCCCCACTGTTTCTTTTCTTGCTACCTTTTACACCTTCAATGATGTTGGCCTTAGACTTCATAGTCTTGTAGCTGGCCTTCTCGGACATCATGTTGTCCTGTTCGATTCTCAATCGAACTCCAAGGTCTTCAAGGCTCATCTGCTTCTTTTTTTGTTTCAGATAGCTCCTGAAGTCCTTCCATGATGGAGGCAACTTTTCAATTATGGTGGCAATTTGAAACGTCTCATAGAGTTTCATTCCTTCATCCAGTATTTCGGGAATGATCAACTGCAGTTCACCCAACTGAGACATCATTCTACCCACGACAAATTTCTTTTGTCCAGCATCCTCGGTTTTGTATTTCTTCTCGAGAGATTCCCAGAGAATCTTCACAGAAGACATACCTTAGTACACAATGTACAGGGTATTGTCAAGACCACCCATAAGGTAGTTTTTGCATAGGAAGTCGCCATATGACCATGTCTCTTCTCGCAGTTCCTTGGCTGCCTCTGATTCACCCTCCACAGGACCCGGAGGATCTTTGAGGTACTTAGCCAACTGTAGAGTTGTCAGGTAGAATAACATTTTGCTCTGCCACTGTTTGAAGTTTGCTCCACCAAACTTCTCCGGATTTTCTCCATGAGAGACCGGTACTATGATGTTTCCGCTTGGAAAAATCAACATGGGTCAATAGGTCTATAAAAGACAAATTGCACAACGATCAATAAATGATCTTGTTCAAAGTGATATACTAAGTTACCACTTGTTGTTCTATTGGACGGTGGTTCCAATAAACACAAGTCCTTGAATTTCAACCAAAGATTCTTTAGAAAAATGAATAAACAAATATTCCCAGAGGACAGGGGGGTCCGGAGTAACCACTTAAATCTCTGACCACTTAGGCTCTTATCGCCTTTTTGACAGAATATTCTTTAAACACTTTTCAATGAGATCTTTTAGCAATTCAAACTCAGTATTACACTTATTCAATAGCACAAACTATATACGATATGTGTAGATATATGTGTAAGTGTCAATCAAGATTGGATGGAATTACTTGTGTAAAATTACAGTTTAAATTCTCAACCAAGTATACAACACACAATAAATTTTTCAACTTTATCACTAAGTGTATGCTTGTGATAATTGAACAACCTAATAATAACTTAAATCTATACTACCAAGGTTATATTGATTCAGTATATGATTAACTAAGTTAATATTAATATAAGTCTTTGCAGTTTATAACAATTCCAGGACTATTTCGTTAGAGTCGCGTTTGTATCTACGTTCGAACGAGACTGTCCAGTGTGTGTACGTTCGTGTTGCATTTAATAACGCGTTCGAACGAAGTGTTCCAGAGAGTTCACGTTCGTGTAGCGTTTGATAACGCGTTCGAACGAAATGTTTCCAGAGAGTTCAAGTTCATATAGCGTTCGAGAACGCGTTCGAACGGAATGATTCCAGAGAGTTTGCGTTCGAGTTGCGTTTAGGACGCGTTTGAACGAACTAAGTCAGAAGGTCTGCGTTCGATTCGTGTTTGAAGACGAGTTCGAACGTTCTTAGGCAGAAGGCTTGCGTTCGAGTTGCGTTTGAAGACGCGTTCGAACGTTCTTACGAATTTTCATATTTTTGCCTTCGAGTGCGTTGGGCGTTCGAACGCCCTACGGGTTTTTCGTGCACAGTCTATATTTTTTTTCAAAAATTTTCTTAACTACGCATGCGATTTACTATTTAACAACACTAGTTGATAAGTTCTTAAGATTGTTGTCCGATTAGTGTCATTAAACAAGAAATCAACATGCAACAAACAAATCAAACCAGAAAAATAGATCTAATATGCATAAACCCTATAAAACCTTAAAACTTGAGAATAAGAAAAACCTGATGAAAACTTTGATCCGAGTCGAGATAAATCTATGTCCTTAAGAACTTATCAGCCCCGTCTCGGTGCTCTACGGATTTGTGGCTAATGTTCTCCCAGGATAACTCGGATTCCTCTTGTTCAATGGGCACGCCTTAACAAGATCTTGAACTTGGAATATGGTGGAATTCTCTCAAAATCAAGAAAACAATATGAGACTCTCAGTTTTTGGATGATTCAGATTTCTTCATTGTGTTTTAAAAATGAACATAAAGCTTCCTTTTATAAGAATTGAAGGATGCCTCAAAGGCACCCTTAGGGTTGGGGTGCAACCCTCCAAAGGGTTATACCTCTCCTATGCACCCCTTGGAGCATAGGATCATTTTACACACAATTGGAGGACATGTCCCCATAGGGTAACATCCAAGGGACATGTCCCTCATCCATCCAAACAAGTATATTTGAAGATTTGAAGAATTTCTAACACAAACCCCTCCACGTGTTCTAAGCCCCAAGAACCGCGAATCTTGATTTTGTAAGAACAAAATCCTTCCAAGATCAAGTCCAACCCTTAAGGAACCTTGCCATTAATAACATTTCTTTATTTCTTTGGAGAATCCTGAACAGCGATACAGCGCTACAACGCTTGCCACACGTTGATAAGCTTTTGTTCCGTAGAACCAAGGAAGAATCAACTCCCTCAAGATGACACAAGTCACTTTGTTTTGTAAAAAGATATATTCTTGGTTAATTATCA
Organism: Zanthoxylum bungeanum; assembly: GCA_019454045.1. Taxonomy (NCBI): domain Eukaryota; kingdom Viridiplantae; phylum Streptophyta; class Magnoliopsida; order Sapindales; family Rutaceae; genus Zanthoxylum; species Zanthoxylum bungeanum. Next base: position 12,542 of record SKCR01043300.1, on the reverse strand, counting down.
CTTACAATGAATAATGCCCCTTTAAATATGTGGCTAACCCTAATTCTACCCAAATATAATAAAACCCTAATAAAATAAACCCAATAACACATAAAATACTTGAAAATTTCGTTCATGGGCTTTTTAATTTAATTAATGTTCAGCCCAACATTTAAACAACACATAACTTAAAAAAATATAAAAACTATAGAGATATCTTGCGTCCTCATTTCGACTATGAAGGAATCCGAACTGGACTTTGATGAAAACTTCAAAGTTGTAGCTCCACGAGTCCTCTTTCCAATTCAACTTGAATCACCAAAATCGGAAATCGGATGAGAAAGTTACAGCCAAAATATGAAGGCTGCGTAAATCTCGCCACTATTAATACACCGTTCGGAGATTAAGCCAAAAATCAATCAAGTCAGCCCATGCACGTCCAAAACCCATTTCATTCATGCTTTATACATAATAAAGCCTTCATATAAAGTCTCATGCGTGGACCAAACTCCAGAACCCAATGAATCTTCCAAATCCACCAAAATGGCCCAAATACAATAATCTGACCAAGTCATGAAATCAGCCACAACTTTGACCCAAAAAACAGAGCTCATTCTGGATCACATCATGTCTTGTAGCACTTAGAAGGTTGTGATAATGATTCAGAATCTATTGTACAAGATATTGGAGACGGCAGTGAGTATATGCATCAGAAAATAAAATTTTTACCATCATCAAGTCCCAAGATCCATTGATTTGGCATATACAATATTCTTAAAGCATGTTACTATGTGTTCATGTTAAAATATAACAACAAAACAAACAAAGACATGCTTTGATCATATATATTTAAATCATACATTAAACCATGCTCAACATATTTTCATGTTATTTATAAAAGAAACTAGAAAGCAATATAAATAACTTATGGGTTCCGAAAACTCCTCCAAGTTCGTCCTCTAATCTATAAGCAACTCGAACCTTTTTGTATCCCTTGACCTCTATTCATAGCCAATCAAGTTCTTAGCATGTAATGGATTGCATACCAAAGTTGACATCAATTGCAAATAATGAAACCTTAAGTGCAATGGTAGTTCACATTAGATGTTAACAATGTGAATACCTTTTTCTCTTGTGTAGAGAACTAGTGTCAATATTTAATGAAGGATGGGCACTAAAGAACTCTCAAATATTCAGTGAAAATAAGCTCAAATTTTGTAGCTTGTTTTCTCTCAAAAAGTGGTGTAACCATAAAAAGCACCAAATGACCTCTTTATATAGACATCAAAGGATATGATTTTTATATGATTAGATCATGAGTTTGAAATCGAATTTCAAGCTCCTGACATATCTTTAGGGTCTTATGAAAATCCTAGATAGGCTTATGATGGATTGAGAATTTGAGATTAGCGAAATGAGTTAAAATTTGAACTTATGAAGATGAGATTGAAGAGAATTCGAATTTTGAATTTTCACCTCTAGAATAATCGGTTAACCGATTATCACATGTTAAAACTGCCCAAGTTCAATTTTCAACCCATTTTGTGTTTCCTAATCTAATTCTAAGCACCCCAAGCTACTATTGATCATTTTCAAATACCTATTATACTTTAAATGATTTGTACAATAATCAAACATAATAAAAAATCATTTTTAAATATTTAGCACAACAATCAAACATGTTGCAATTGTTAATTTTGCACTTTTACCATTGACTCCATATTTTATCATGTGTGACTTATTGGGTTCCCCCAAGTTGAACATAAAATTAAAATGCGAAAATTTATTCAAATATAAATTACCTTATAATGACATATGTCATGTGATTGATATAATTTTAATGACCAATATTAACATCTAGCAATATGTCAAAGTCCACAAATGAGAATGAATGATAAGAACCCATTCCATATACGATTCTTATATGATAAAGTATCTCACCTCGCTATATCCCCTCGAATGACATAGGGTATGAATAATATCTACTTCATACGATCAAAGGTATGATGTTGATATATTCATGATCATGCTAATCCAATAATCTCATGTAATGAGATTCTTTCGTGAGAGTTGGCGATCATGTTTTGCATCTTTATAATCTTCACACACATCAACAAGTAACTTAATCACACCCTATGACAGACTCTGTACACTAATGAGAGAAGAATTTCAAAGTTACAATATCTATGTATAATATTATAAGGACCTCAAGTCGGAAAACTACTCATATAATCGTTACTTAAGAGTTTTCACATATAAATGAGATAAATATTTCATATGAAACTCTCGATGGTTAGTTCAATGGATATGAACCAATCATGCATCCATGTGATACACCAAGCGGTCGGAACCTGCTAGTAGTCTATGAGATCAGCTACCCCACTTAAGAACATATTGTATCTAGCATGCTAATCTCTCTGGTTTGTGAAGGTCCTGATTATTCACAAACCTATGACTATGAACATTTAGGAGTAACGATTCTCATAAAGTGTAAAAATCATCGCCTATTACTCCAAGAGCTTTATTATATATATATAAATCATCCTAAACAAATTTAAACTATATATATATATAATGTCATTTTTTTTATTAAAGTGAATTTACAAATACAATCAGAGCCCTATTTTATTACAAATACATGTACATAAAACAACATAAGTTGAGTATATGACAATTTCCTAACAAAAGATACAAAAGTTAAGGATATGGATATTTTCATTTGCTGTTAACAATTAAGGTAGGAATATGAATGAGTAAAATATGGATATAAATATTATCAATGTTAACTGATGATTATATTTTGAACTAAATAAGAAGAATCTTAGAAAATATGATTACTTATGAAACTCATTAAGAGTTTATCATTTTTAAGAACTAATCATGTTGGAAATGACTTTTTAATAGTTTTCTAGTTATTAAATTATTATAGGGTAACATGATACAATGGATTTTTTTTTAGTTGAGGGAAATAAGAGGAACAATGCTGACAACGGGGAAAGTATGGGTACGTGAATGCTAATATTCGTACCTAAACTGTTCAATTAACGGGTATAAAAATTATCCTCTTATCGTCCCTAATCTACAGGGCCTCGTGAATCCTCGTACGAGGCCTTATTCACATGGAGATCTTACTTATATTTAAAAAAAATACAAATACTTATACTCAACATGTACAATCAATAAATATTAAAAAAAATTACCTCATTATTCACCCTTAAAATACCGATCCTCATGGAGCTGCGATATTTTTACCATCCCTAGGTAAAAGCATACAATCTATTTTGTTTTGTTTTTGAATTTAAACAATATTGTTCATGAGCCTGCACGATACGCGAGTTAAGTTGGATAACATTTGTTTATAGTTGTTTAAGCATTTGATGATCATTGAAAAATAGATGTTTCAATGTTCAGTAAGAATAAACTAAAAAATATTTTTTTAAACATTCTATCGAACAACTTACGTGACTAAATGAATCAAGTCCAAAATAAATTATTACATGTAAAATTTGTCATCTTTCGATAGAAACGAATGCTAAATTTATCATTAGCTATCTTCTCATGAATAATGAAATTGGTATGTGAATCACAATAACATAAATTTGAATCAAATGAAGTTTTATTTTCCAAACAAAAAAATAATTAGCATAATAAATTTGTTAATTTTAGCAATTTTGAAGACTCATTCATTGAATTAAACTGTTATTTTCAATCATCAACATGATTAAAAATTATCAACATAAATAGGGGAATTACTATTACAATGACTTGAAACAATAAGCATGATCAAGACTTTGCTCACTTTTTTTTTTATGGATTTGAAAACTGTAATCCTGGGATTCTAAAGTCTTGATGACATTGGTCTCTACAATTGCACCTGAACGCTCGCCAAAACCATATTTTGTTATTAAAAACTCACAAGGTGTACACTTTGCATTATTGTAAATTAGTGTCATTAAACATCAAATAACATGCAAACAACCAATTCAAACCAGAAAATTGTATCTAATATGCATAAACCCTAGAAACCTTAAAACTTGATAATTAAGAAAAACCTTATGAATCCAAGTCGAGATAATCCTCTGTCCTTAAGAAATTATTGGCCACGTTACAGGTGCTTACGGATTCGCAATTGGCCAATGTTCTCCCAGGATAACTTGGTTCCTTCTAGTCCAATGAGTACTCCTTGACAAGTGTTTGAAACTGGGATCAATGGTGGAACTCTCTCTCAAAATCAAACAAAGAAAAAACAAATGTCTCTGAAATTCAGATTTCTTTCCTCTCATTTTTATTGGATATAATGCCTCCTTTTATAAGGCATGAAAGGGTGCCAATAGGACACCATTTGGGGTGGGGTGCAATCCTCCAAATGGTTGTACCTCTCACAAGCACTAAATGTTAAGGAAATACAGATTTACCCTTAATGAATATTTAGAAGAATTTCCAACAATCCCCCATAATTCTTCAAATATCCATGGAGACACTTGAGAGAGTTACCATGAACTAAAGCTGCATCGAAATAGGTATCTTTCGCCTTGAACCTTTCCTAGTAAGTGACAATCGGATTTACTTGGCAAACCAGTGACCCATAGTCTTGAACTGTTCTACCGTTGGTGTAAACCAAGACAACTGCCAACACATAGCTTTACTTCGACCATTTTCTCGTTCTACGGTTGTGTTCATTTCGGCACTGAACAACGGTCTCGGATTCATCAAGCACTTTAGGGTAACCCGCCTTTAAAAGTTCCCATAGAAGCGGCCTCACTTCTTACTTGGAATATGTGATCTACTATCAAGAGGTAATATGTCTTTACCCCTATTAGGACTCATCTTCTAATATAGTGATCATTAAAAGCCTTAGCTTATCCTAACCAATGACAGACAACACTCAGCGTCATTATCGGAATGGGAAAGAGTACAAAACTCTTCAGTGCTTGTTTTGAATTGCACAAAGTTTCTGTTGTCCCTTTTGAACCTAGATCTTGGGATCTCCAGTCAGCTAGGTTGGGTTTCCACAGTGACAATTCTTAGATTATAGGCTTCAAGCCCATTCCCCTCGATGACTTCTCAACTTGCTCTCGAGGTAAACCTTTAGTTAGTGGATCCGCTAGGTTTCCTTCGACTCAACATAATCGATCGATATTATGCCATTTGAGAGCAGTTGACCTATGGTATTATGTCTCCGACGTATGTGTCGAGACTTACCATTATACATTGTATTTTGGGCTCTCCCAATAGCCGATTGGCTTTCACAATGTATGCCAATCGCTGGCACCAGTTTGGCACAACTAGGAATATCCTCCAGGAAGTTTGTTAGCCATTCTGCTTCTTCTGCTGTTTTGTCTAATGCTATGTGTGGGACACAGGAGCTGGAGCGACGCATACTGTTCCAGGCTCGGGGGCCTAGTTGGGAGTACGGAGTAGCCAACAGAGGACTAAACCGGAGAATAAGGGAGTCGCCACCCGGTGTGAACCGGGACAAAGATTTAAGGCCGCACTCACCCCTCGCAAGGGAAGACCTCAAACCATTGGGTTCGGAATGGTCCCTTACTTATGCCACTTGTAATGTAAAGATTTATGCAATAATCCAACCAAGCCTATGACATATGTTTCCAAGTGCACCACAATCCTAAATTCACATGCTTAAAAGTAAAGTTTACATCTAACATACATGGAATCAAATCTTATTGCCAAATTCACATGCTTAAAGGTAGGCCTTTGTAACAACAAGCACATAACGTCATAAGAATTCAATCATTCATGTAAACATAAACACAAACAGTCATGGTAACATTTGCATGTAATATAAAGGAAATCAAAATGACAACAAATAATGTAATAGGCGCATTATGCAAAGAAGCATATAAAATATGGTCAAAATAACCGCATGATAAATGAAATTAATACAAACACATAACTTGAAAAGATGAAGAAAGACACGAATTTAAATATGCCAATCCAAGATGCAATTTTACATTAAAGATGAACATGCCATAATGTGATGCTAAATGATGCAACTAACATGAGCACAAACATGCACGTGAATACTTTTCCAAGTGGTACGTGGAATTGTATCCCAAGTACAGACCGCACTACCGTCCATTCGGAATCGGCTATGGAATTTACGTCTGGGTTTCCATCCGATATACCACAAGAAATAATGTCACAACATGGATGCATAAATTGTAATACATTAAGCCAAGACTAAGGTAGATGATGCAATTATATGGAATTTCATAATACATGCATGAATAAGGCAATGATGTACAAAAGAATCAGTGACATGACAAGAAGCGCGGCGAAGCATCGTGGTAAAGGATCTTATCCCCGTGAAACTTAGGGCCTTCAATCCGACTTACTAAGCCCATGCGCAATGAACATATAATATGCATAAAATAAAGGCATAATAACAAAGACAAGATATCGGACTTTGTATATCCGATTGAACACATCTCACGTCCAATCGAATATACGTCATCCGGCGCGGCGAAGCATCGTGGTAAGGATCTTATCCCCGTGAAACGGAGGGCCTTTAATCCGACTTACTAAGCCCATGCGCAATAAACACATAATATGCATAAATAAAGACAAAAGTAAACACAAAAATACTCGGCGCGGCGAAGCATCGTGGTAAGGATCTTATCCCCGTGAAACGGAGGGCCTTTAATCCGACTTACTAAGCCCATGCGCTTTTCTCATCATTACATAAATAAATAACGTGCAGAAAATTAAATGGCGGAATAATTAAACAACTCAAAATTAAACAAAAGAACATGTCGTTTACTCAAGTGGTACGTGGAGTTGTGGCCCGAGTACAGATCATACTACCGTCCATTCGGAATCGGCTATGAAATTTACGTCCGGGTTTCCATCCGATATACCTCAAGAGGCGACACGCCTTTCATTTTATCCAATGCCCACAACACACATCATATTTATAACACATACATATTTATCTACTCAAGGGCCGCAACATACATTTAAACATCATAATCATGCGAATAACGCTCAATGAATAGTAAAAACGAAACTGAAAATAAGTGTGAAAAATACCCTCAGGTCTAACCTTTTTTGCCGACTTTCGGGCTTGCGTTTCGCGGAGATCGGAAGGGTAAAGCTCCTCAACTTTTCTGGTTCACTGGTCTAGCGTCTTAACTCACTGTTTTGATGTTTTGCTTGCTGTTTGGTCTCCGATTTGCTGCTGTTTTCGCTGTATTTCTGCTCACTGTTTCAGCTCACTGCTTTGGTGTTTTAGGCTACTGTTTTTGATGTTTTTAAAGGCTTTAAGTGCAGATTTTTTTGTGACATCTTAAGGATTAAAAGTGCAGTTTTTTTTTATGCAGTTTTTTAGTGTTTTAGGGGCTGTTTTAGGGTGATTTTGCTGCTGTTTGGGCGTGTAAAACAGTGCAGTTTTTTTTTGTGTTTACTGCAGTGCGTTTTTTGTTGTAATTTTCAGTGATGGAGGGCTGCTGTATAGGGCTGGTTTCGGTGATGTGTGGGGGGTTTACGGAGGTGGTTTTCAGTGGTGGTTAGGGGCTGTATTGGTGGTTGTATTGGCTACATAAATTCGGCTATGGAGGGGTGCAAGGGAGATGGTGTTCACGGCTAAGGAGGATGAGATGGAGAGAAAATTTTATGTCTTGATTTCTTTGATTTGGCCGTGAGTCTTGGTGTGTTTCTAGGGCTTGGGCGTGACTTAGGTTGTGTGACGGAAGAGAATGGCTTTGGTTAGGGGTTGTTTATATAGAGAAGGGTTAGGGCTTCACCTTGTCTCACAAGGAAGGGATTTGGTGCATTTAATAAGGATATGATTTAGTGCTAGGTAAGGAAAGCAATGGATTTGATTGGGGGACATGTCTTGGCTAGATTAGGAATGATTATATTTGATTAGCTTAAATTGGTTAGGATTGATTTTAATTAGGTATATGAATTATTTAAATTAGGCATGATTTTAGTTTAAGTTGGTAATTGTTTATTTTATGTTTGGTATATGTTTTATTTAATTATTTAATTAATTTAATTATTATCTTATTTAGTTAATGTTTTAATTAATATTTATTTATTTAATGTGGGGGTATTTTAAGGGTGATGGGCGTGTGGGCCTTGGTGGGTGGGAGTGGGCTTGGCTAGGTGCATGTTAATTTAGTTAAGTGTTTGGGCTAAGTTTGTGTGGGCTAGGTGGGTGTGTAGGCTAAGTTCATGTGGACTAGGTGTGTGTGGGCCGGGTTTAGGTGTCTCGGGGCGAGCATAAATTTAAAACAGAAAACAAACGAGTTACTTGAAGCCAAACTAGTGAACTTAATCCGTCAATGAGTCAATTCTTGACTCTTCCCTTCCGATGTCCGTTTCCCGCGGTTTCCGTAACTTAAAAGGTAGTTGTCTCCAAATAAGACTCCTCATCGGGTTTCACATGCAAAAATGCAATGCCTACACTATGAACTCTGATTCCATAGTAGACCGGGCAACACATGTTGCCTCGAGGATTTCCATGACACGGCTGCATTACCAAGTGTGAAAACAAATCCAACCGTAGATTTGGAATCCACTGTATCAGATATCCAGTCAGCATCGTTGTATCCCTCTAGAACAGCAGGATATCCCTCGTAATGTAGCCCATATTTTGAAGTTTCTCATACCTCAAAACACTTACTATGGCTTTCCAGTGGTTATGTCATGGATTGCTTGTATATCTGCTAAGCCGGTTCACAACTTGAGCGATATCAGTTTGTGTGCAATTCGTGAGATACATCAGACTTCCGATGATCATTGAATACTCTAATTGCGATACGCTTAAGCCAGTATTCTTTGATAGAGGAAGAGTTAGGTTAGCTACTCCCAAATCTTTCATATCAAATTTGCTGGATAAAACTTTCTTGGTAGAGTGAATCAACTCATGATTATTACCAATTATCAGCATATCGTCTACATAGAGACATACAATGACATATCTTTTTGAGTTGATTTGGTGTACATACACTTATCACACTCATCAATTTTTTAAACCCACTTGACAATATCTCTTTGTCAATCTTCTCATGTCATTGTCTAGGTGCTTGTTTTAATCCGTAAAAGGATTTTACAAGTTTGCACACCTTCTGTTCTTATCCAGGAACATTAAACCCTTCTGGTTGTTCCATGTAAGTCTCTTCATCCAATTCACCAATCAAGAATGACGTCTTTACATCCTTTTGATGTATTTCAAGACCAAATATAGTTGTTATGGCTATGAGCATTCTTACTGATGTGATACGAATCACTGGTGAATAGGTGTCAAAGTAAACAAGGCCTTCTTTTTGTCTATAACCTTTTATGACAAGCCTTACATTGTACTTAACTATTGATTTATTCGTTTTCATCTTCCTTTTGAATATCCATTTGTAGCCCAGTGGCTTACAACCTGGAGGAAGATCAACCAACTCCTAAGTATGGTTCTGTAGGATTGAATCAATCTCACTGTTAATAGCCTCTTTCCACAGAGGTGCCTCCGGAGAATACATTGCTTCTTTATAGCTTTGAGACTCATTTTCTAACAAATATGTCAGAAAATCGGATCTGACTTTTGGTCAACCTGATCACTGTCCTTGACAGTATCAACAGATCTTTTGAGAGACTCTCTTCTTTTTATTTCCTTACAAGGAAATGGCTCTTCAAAAAATATTGCATTCCTTGACTCAATCATCACATTTGGATTGATGTCATGAATCTCATACTTGTGTATCAAGAATCGATACGCACTACTGTTGCAAACATATCCGATGAATATACAGTCAACAATTTTGGCTCTTATTCCACCTTCTTAGGTTTAGGAACCATCACCTTGGCAATTGGCAAGACACCCCCACATTTTCATATATTTGTAGGAAGGTACATAACATTTCCACAACTCATATGGTGTCTTGTCCAATCTCTTGTGAGGAAGCTTGTTCAGAACGTAGTTCGCGGAAAGCAGGGCTTTCCCCCCACAAGTTCTGAGGTAAACCAGAACTAGTCAACATGGCATTCATTATTTCATTCAACGTTCGGTTTTTGCACTTAACAATCCTGTTTGTTGAGGAGAATAAGGAGCAAGGGTTTCGTGAATAATTCCGTGCACAGAACAATATTCACCGAATTATGAAACATATTCACCACCTCTATCACTCATGATTCTTTTGATTTCCTTGCCAAGTTGATTAGCAACTTCGTTCTCAGTGTATAAAGCTCTCAATAGCTTCAGCTTTGCTCCTCAGCAAATACACCTAACAGAATCTTGTGCTTTCATCGATAAAAGTGACAAAGTACTTTTTTCCACCTCTTGTTTGCACAATATTCATGTCACACATGTCAGTGTGTACAAGTTCCAAGGGTTCAGAACTTCGTTTTATGATGTTCTATGTATTTTTGCTTCAACACATGCCTCACACTTATGTTGGCTATCAATGCAAATTTATGTATAAGGTCCATGTTAATTAATGTACGCATTGTATCATAATTAACATGTCCTAACCTCTCATGCCATACATTTTGTGACTCAATAATATAAGCAAAAGTTTCAGCTTTATTAACAGCACAATTGACAGTCATTGAAAAAGCCCTCAGCGAGGTATCCTTTTACTACATAGACATCATTTTTTGTCAATATAATCTTGTCATAAACAAATACAAACCTGAGACCGAGTTCTTCCGAATATCTGGAACATGCAAACATTCTTATATGTAAGCTCCATTTCGGATATCATTTTCAGAACCACTGTGCATTGTCTAACCATTCTAGAGGTAGACGAGTTTCCCATTGTCAGATGATCACCACCATCGACCTTCTGATATGAGGAAAGCATCTTGTTATCTGCACAGATATGACGAGTAGCCCCAGTGTCTACCCATCATTCTCTCTGATTCCCAACCAAGTTGGATTCAGTTACCACTGCTGAGAGGTTCATTTCTGAAATCTCATCAGTTAACTGCTCGTCTTCAGCGACATAGGCTCATTTTTCTTGCCCTTGTCCTGAGACTTCTTGTTTCTGCAGTCCTTTGTCATATGACCGCTCTTTTCACTGTTGTAGCACTTCCCCTTGAACTTCTTGTTCGCTTGGGAAGAATCAGCTCCACTGTTTCTTTTCTTGCTACCCTTTACACCTTCAATGATGTTGGCCTTAGACTTCATAGTCTTGTAGCTGGCCTTCTCGGACATCATGTTGTCATGTTCGATTCTCAATCGAACTCCAAGGTCTTCAAGGCTCATCTGCTTCTTTTTTTGTTTCAGATAGCCCCTGAAGTCCTTCCATGATGGAGGCAACTTTCCAATTATGGTGGCAACTTGAAACGTCTCACAGAGTTTCATACCTTCATCCAGTATTTCATGAATGATCAACTGCAGTTTACCTAACTGAGACATCATTCTACCCACGATAAATTTCTTTTGTCCGGCATTCTCGGTTTTGTATTTCTTCTCGAGAGATTCCCAAAGAATCTTCGCAGAAGACATTCCTTAGTACACAATGTACAGGGTATTGTCAAGACCACCCATAAGGTAGTTCTTGCATAGGAAGTCGTCAGACGACCATGTCTCTTCTCGCAGTTCCTTGGCTACCGCTGATTCACCCTCCACAGGACCCGGATGATCTTTGAGGTACTTAGCCAACTGCAGAGTTTTCAGGTAGAACAACATTTTACTCTGCCACTGTTTGAAGTTTGCTCCACCAAAATTCTCCGGATTATCTCCATGAGAGACCGGTACTATGATGTTTCCGCTTGGAAAAATCAACAGGAGTCAATAGGTCTACAACAGACAAATTGCACAACGATCAACAAATGATCTTGTACAAAGTGATATACTAAGTTACCACTTGTTGTTCTATTGGACGGTGGTTCCAATAAACACAAGTCCTTGAATTTCAACTAAATATTCTTTAGAAAAATGAATAAACGAATATTCCTAGATGACAAGGGGGGTCCGGAGTAACCACTTAAATTCATGACCACTTAGGCTCTTATCGCCTTTTTGACAAAATATTCTTTAACCACTTTTTCAATGAGATCTTTTAGCAATTCAAACTCAGTATTACACTTATTCAATAGCACAAACTGTATACGATATGTGTAGATATATGTGTAAGTGTCAATCAAGATTGGATAGAATTACTTGTGTAAAATTACACTTTAAATTCTCAACCAAGTATGCAACACACAATAAATTTTTCAACTTTATCACTAAGTGTATGCTTGTGATAATTGAACAACCTAATAATAAATTAAATCTATACTACCAAGATTATAGTGATTCAGTATATGATTAACTAAGTTAATATTAATATAAGTCTTTGCAGTTTATAACAATTCCAGGACTATTTCGTTAGTGTCGCGTTCGTATCTACGTTCGAACGAGACTGTCCAGTGTGTGTACGTTCGTGTTGCATTTGATAACGCATTCGAACGAAGTGTTCCAGAGAGTTCACGTTTGTGTAGCGTTTGATAACGCGTTCGAACGAAATGTTTCCAGAGAGTTCACGTTCGTATAGCGTTCGAGAATGCGTTCGAACGGAATGATTCCAGAGAGTTTGTGTTCGAGTTGCGTTTAGGACGTGTTT